>VSMD01099227.1:0-23183 GCA_008750895.1 Mirza zaza
CACACACACACACACGCACACACACGAGTGAGAAGAAAGCAGCAGCAGATGCTCAAGCTCGTTAGGCTGGGTGAGAGGGACCGTCAGCCTGGAGAGCTGACCCCCTGGATGTTGGCATGATTGAGTCCTCAGCTCTGTATTCATTCACAGGCTGAGCCTAACTGATCTGGCTGTGAGCAGAAATCAGCACAAAGAAGGAAAAGGAATATTCATGTTTGTGTTGAATACCAGGATCCAGGAATGGAGAAAACAGGGGTCCGTCTGTTTTGCATCAGTGTTGTAAGACTCAGGCATATCTTTATTGAATGCCTTTTGAATATATTCTACAGTTTCTGGGGCTCTGGCCCAGAAAAAGATGCATTTGCTGCAAATAAACACTCTTTTCTGAAATAAAGGCAACAGATTCATTTACCCAATGCCATACGACTCCAGCCCTTTAAGGGGTCTGGAAGAGACCTCAACTCCACCCCAAATTGTGCCTACCAGGGATGCTAATGGGAGGGAGATGAGAGGAAGGAGAGATTCGCTTATTGGATTGAGGTTTAGATCAATTATCGATTCATCAAAACATTCTTGCTTGGTGTGAGGGGCAGAGGTCTCCACTGAACCACAGCTGAGACTGAGCCAGACTTGGGCATCGGGCAAAAGAGACTTTGGTCAGCGGCTTTATCCACCGGCCCTTGTGGTCCCCCCGGAGGGCAGAAACTCACCGGGGAAATAGGAAGGAAGCAGCCAGTTTCCCAGGCTGTGTTTTTGATGGATCCAAGTGTTCTGGAAAAGAAAGAGGAGAGTCTCCCCGACTGGGAAGTGGGTCTCTAAGGAGTATCCAGTTTGTGATCTTTTATTCATGCATATAATCTGTTTGGCTATGTCTTTGGGAAATTACTTCTATTTAGTGTACTTAATTGCCGAAATTGCTGTGAGTTTGCTGCTTTTTTAAAAAAAAAAACATTGAAAGATGTGGTAAGATTGACAGTAAAATGTTCATCAGGTGAAAGTAATCTTCACAGACTTATAGGCCCAGTTTCATCTTGTAAATACTGAATTTGGAGGCTCAGGAAGTAGCTGAGAAGCTGTTGATTTTTTCATTCATCCATGGACAGAGAGTAATAGAAATAACAATAATATGTCTGAATTTTTGAACACCTACAATATGTTAAGTAAACACTCGGAATCTGAAAAAAGATGGAAAAATCTGTGATTCTGCTCCAGGGTACTCCGCGAGTCTTAGGAGTCTGTGCTCTGTGATGTCCATCAGGGCAAGTTCCAGAAAGATTCCTCCTCCTGTCTTGTTTTGAGGAGAATTCTGTGGGGCTTTTTAGCTATCATTCATGGCCACACTTGAGGAGGAAGCCAAAACAGAGAGGTTTTGGGGACCTCTTGTTCAGCAAGCCAGGAGAACTGTCACTGGCCCTGAAACCTGAGAAAGTTGGAGCTGCCAAAGAGCAGAGAAATGACGGCAGCAGCTACAGCAAGGCGGCCTTTGCAACTTGGCTCTGTTCCCCAGCTGCAGTACCCACCTGTTTCTAACCGTGTGTCTAAGGGCATGCTTTCTTTTTTATTTACGCTTCCTATTACTTGAACTTGCTGACCTCTTTCCAGACAGCATCTGTATCGTTTGTTATAGCAAACCAAAAAAGTGACCAGTTCATTCATTCATAGAGATGTATCAGTTGCGTGGGGGGGGGGGGGGGGAGGGCGTATCATTGTGGAAGGGCTTAAAGCAAGTTCTCTGAGCTGAACTGTCCAACCTTCCTTAGAATTGATGTCTGATGGACCAGGGATGGAATGCTGTCCACATAACTCTGTTTTCCATCTAAATGGTTTTTTATGGGGGCCCCTGGATGTTGGGAGAAGTTCCATCTCTGAGGGAGCATTTGGAAATGTGTGAGGGGCCTTTGGTTGACACAGTTATGTGGGCAGGAAGGGTAGAGATGGGTTCTGTAGGTGAAGAATTGCCCCTCATCTTGCATGAATATTACATACTTCAGTGGACATTGCTGGAGGTGAAAAGCCTTTTGGTAATTAGCTGAGTCTAGATCCTAACTATTCTACAAGTGTTTCGTGCACAACTTGAGACTGTGCTGACTTTCCCAGAGAAAGAATTTACTGTATAAATTGAGAGAACATTGTGTTTCATTGTGTTCAGGAATTTACTAAGAATTGTTCGCATCATTCCAATCATGAAAAATCATTATCACCAATGGCAACGCCTCTCGTGGTATCAGAGTTGTCGTATACTGTACCCGTAGCAATCTGCACTCGTAGCTGTCTCATTCCTGGAGAGTCTCTGTAAAGACACAAAGCATCTGGCCACTTCGTTATGTCTTCTAGGATAGACATCCTCTTAAGCATTTGCAGATTGACAAACGTGTTCTTTTATTCTTTTTCCTGTATTTCTTTACTACATTATATTTAGAGCATTATACTGGCATTTGGTTTTGCACATTTTTGGTGTTCCTTTTTTGTAAGAATGCAATTATATTGTTAAATGAGGTAAGGTTGGGCTTTATTTGGCTTGGAACTTTACCAAGAGTTGCTCGCCATTTAAAAGAATCTGCTCCCTGATAAAAACAGTGCTCATGATAATTTGAGTCACAAATACAAGGCACTTGAATCAGCCTGCATTTTCGGGTGTCTCATTCGTGGTGATTCTTTCAAACACAGGTGTGAACATCTGATGATTTTATTGTCTTATAGTGCAGTTATGCTCACTTCATATTGAGATACATATTTTATTGTAAATTATTTCCTTTCATCTTCCTTTAATGTATACTTAGGATGTTATATTTCTATTTTTTAAAATTATGTGGGTAGGATATAGTATCCTTGATTTTCGTGTGAGGTTAGGAAAGGGACATTACTGAAAGCTTGTTAGCAAATGGGAGCATTGGCTCTAACAGGGCTATGATGAGGAGCACTGAGGGCAAGCTCTATGCAGGTAGTGCCTGGCATGAAAGGCACAGGCCACCTGCCTCACACCCTTTGTGGGTTGACGTGGGCATCCAGCCTTCCATATCAGTTTCTTTCCCTCGACAGCCACATGCCTTGGCTCAAGGTCAGTTTGACAAATGTAAGCTGGCAATTTGTCAGTTGATCAGTTGATTAAAGATGCAACTTCCTTTTGAGTGTTTTCTCTGCCATTCAGGTGTCCTATATCCTTTTTGTATTTGTTTCCTCAAACTGCTACCGTTCCTTACCATTCTCTGTCTCTTTCTCTCTCTCATTCTGTATGTAAATGCACACACACAATTTCCTTTTGTCTAATACAGTTGAGATTAAGTGTACAATGATACCCCATTGTGCACCCCATTAAGTAAGCTACTATATATTTCCTAAAAACAAGAACACTTTCCTATAAAGCCACAGTACCCCTCATGCAATCAGGAAATTAACATTGACTGTCATACTACCATCACATACATACTACTGCAGATCCCACTCTCAGACCTTGCTTGTCCTGGTAATGCACTTTACAAATGTAGAAGCCAATTAAGGGTCATTCATTACATTTAGTTGTCATGTTTCTTTTTTTTAAAATTTATTTTTATTTTATTTTAGCATATTATGGGGGTAGAAGTGTTAAGGTTACTTATATTGCCCATGTCCCCCTCCCCCCTTGAGTAAGAGCTTCAAGCGTGTCCATCCCCCAAACGTTGCACATCTTACTCATTGCGGTTGTATACACCCCTCCCCTCCACCCCCCTCCCACCCTCTCAACACCCGATAAATGTTACTCCTATATGTCCACTTAGGTGTTGATCCATTAATACCAATTTGCTGGTGAGTACATGCGGTGCTGGTTTTTCCATTCTTGAGATACTTCACTTAGTAGAATGGGTTCCAACTGTATCCAGGAATATACAAAAAGTGCTATATCACCATTGTTTCTTAAAGCTGAGTAGTATTCCATGGTATACATATACCACATTTTATTAATCCACTCATGAATTTATGGGCACTTGGGTTGTTTCCATAGCTTTGCAATTGTGAATTGTGCTGCTATAAAAGTTCGAGTGCAGGTGTCTTTTTCATAAAGTGACTTTTGATCTTTTGGGTAGATGCCCAATAGTGGAATTGCTGGATCAAATGGTAGATCTACTCGTATTGCTTTGAGGTATCTCCATATTGCTTTCCACAGAGGCTGAACTAGTTTGCAGTCCCACCAGCAGTGTAGGAGTGTTCCTCTCTCTCTGCATCCACGCCAGCATTTGTTGTTTAGGGACTTTTTGATAAAGGCCATTCTCACTAGAGTTAAGTGATATCTCATTGTGGTTTTGATTTGCATTTTTCTTTAGTCTCCTTCAACTTGTAGTGGTTCCTCAGTTTTGCTTATCTTCGATGAACTGATGACTTTTTAGAACAGGTCTGTTACTTGGAAGACTGTCCCATAGTCTGGGATTTTATGATGTTTCCTCCTCAATTGGTTCAGGTTGTACATTATTGGCAGGAATGTCACAGAAGTGATGCTGTGTGCTCCTTAGTGCATCATTTCAGAAGACACACGTCGTTGATTTTCCCATTACTGGTAAAGATAAAAAGGTTAACTTTAATCGCTTAGTTGAGATAGTGACTGCCAGGTTTGCCCACTGTAAAGTTAATTAGTAAGTATTTTTAAGAGGAGATATTTTGAGACTAAGTACGTAAACTCTTCTTATCAAACTTTCGCCCTATAGCATTAGCATCAGTTAATGATTCTTGACTGAGTCAGCTATTATAACAACAGTTGTCAAATGGCAATTTTCTGATTCCATCTTTCCTTTTACACTCAGGAGCTGGCATCCTACTGCAAAGCAGAACTCCTATGTGTGTATGTACGTATTTCAACGTGGACTCATGTGTTCCTGTCTTATTCAATGTGCTATAATCCCTTACCATTGTCATTTATTATGCTCAGCTTGCCTCCGATTTGGTTACTGAGACCCTTGTCAAGCTGGATCCTGTGTCTTATGGACATGTTCTTGTCATTCTGGAACAAGATGGTCTGGGCTTGTATATTCCCTGCCCAAGACCTGCAGTCAGCTTCTTCTCCAGGAATCTCGCCTTTCAGAAGCCAAGATCTGGTTCTGGACATATTCATCGCTACTGGTTTTTCTTGCTTCTAGGCCCACTCTGCAAACAGAGCTAGAATATCTACATCCATAGATCTCTACATATCTATATCTACATTTATGTATATGTATATTTATCTAATTATTAGAAATCACAAGTGCACATCAGAGCCCTAAATACAATCTAACATCGTGTGGTTTATCCTAGACTTCTCCCTTCTATATTTGTACCTCCATCCTTAGAGGTGGGGATTCTGCCTCTTATATGCTCAATTTACTTATTTGCTCAATCACCTTCTATGTAACTAATCTCTTGACTACAGGAGCCCTTTCCTTGGCTAAGCATTGTCAACTCATGCTGCTCTACTTCTAATGAGAGATTCCTCCCTCCTCCAGCCCTGGGAGTTTGCTCTGCACTGGTACTTTTAAAATTATAATAAAAAAGGAAAGGAAATATTATATTATCTATAAACTTCATTACTGGATGATGGGGCTAATATTTTTTATAATGGTGTATATATATATCTATTTTAAATATGTATTTTTAATGATATATCGACTTTTTTCTGGGTCTACCTCATGATTGTTTCTGATATATCGTATTTTCCATCTGGTTTCAATTTTATATGCCCAAAAAGTGACTTTAATTTGCCTTTTCTCTAGAATAATAGTTTTTATTTTAATTTCAAAATATTAAGGGGGTACAAATGTTTTTGGTTACATGGATTGCTTTGTAATGCTTGAGTCGCGGCTATAAGTGTGCTCATCACCCAAATAATGTTCATAGTGCCCATTAGGTGGTTTCTTTTACCCCTCCCCTTCTACCACTCCCCCTTGCTTGATTTCCACTGAGTTTTACTTCCTTCTGTTCACATGTGTGTTCATCGATTAGTTCCAATTTAATAGTGAGTACATGTGGTATTTGTTTTTCTATTCTTGAGATACTTCACTTAGGATAATGGTCTCCAATTCCACCCAAATTGTTGCAAAAGGAATTAATTCATCATTTTTTATGAATGGGTACTACTCTATGGTATACTTAAACCACATTTTGTTAATCCACTCATGAACTGATGGACACTTGGGTTGATTCCAGATCTTTACAATTATGAATTGTGCTGCAATAAACATTTGAATGCAGGTGTTTTTTGATAAAATGACTTCTTTTCCTTTGGGTAGATACCCAGTAGTGGGATTGCTAGATCAAATGGTGGGTCCACTTTTACTTCCTTGAGGAATTTTCATGCTATTTTCCATAACGGTTTTACTAATTTGCAGTTCTATCAATAGTATATAAGCATTCCTTTCTCTTTGCATCCATACCCACATCTGTTGTTTTTGTACTTTTTAATAAAAGCCATTCTAAAGGGGTAAGGCTATCGCATTTCAGTTTTAATTTGAATTTCCCTGATGATTAGTGATGTTGAGCATTTTTTTTTTACATGTTTATTGGCCATTTGTCTATCTTCTTTGAAAAGCTTCTGTTCATGTCTTTTGCCCACTTTTTAAAATGGGATTGTTTGTTTTTTTCTTGCTGATTTGCTTGAGTTTGTTGTAAATTTTGAATATTAGCCCTTTATTGGACGTCTAGTTGTGACTATTTTCTCCCATTCTGTAGGTTGTCTGTTTGCTCTGTTGATTATTTCCTTAGCTATTCAGAAGTTTTTCGTTAATCAAATCCCATTTATTTATTTTTGTTTTTGCTGTAATTGTCATTGGGGTCTTAGTCACAAATTCCTTGTCTAGGCCAATATCTAGAAGAGTTTTTCCTACATAATCTTCTAGAATTCTTATGGTTTCATGCCTTATATTTAAGTCTTTTATTCATCTTGAATTAATTTGTGTGAGTGGTGAGATCTAAGAGTCCTTGTTTCATTCTTCTGCATGTGGCTATTCAATTTTCCCAGTACTGTTTAGTGAATAGGACTTCTAATCCCCAGTGTGAAGTATTGTCTGCTTTGTCAAAGATCAGTTGGCTGTAGGTAGACGGTTTTATATTTGGGTTCTCTATTCTGTTCCATTGGTATAGGTCTCTATTTTTGTGCCATTCCCATGTTGTTTTGGTTACTGTAGCCTTGCAGTATAGTTTGAAGTCTGGTAATGTGATAACTCCAGATTTGTTCTTTTTGCGTAAGCTTGCTTTAGCTATTCGGGCTCTTTTCTGGTTCCAAATGAAGTGTAGCATTATTTTTTCTAGATCTGTGAAATATGATGTTGATATTTGAGGGATAATTAATCTGTAATGCAAATTGCAGATTTGAATCTGTAAATCACTGTGGGTAATATGGCCATTTTATAATATCAATGTTGATTCTAATGATCCATGAGCAGATATGTTTTTCCATTTGTTCATATCATCTATGAGTTCTTTTCTCAGTGTTTCATAGTTCCTCTTGTAGAGATCTTTCACTTCCTTGGTTAAGTATATTCCTAAGTATTTTATTTTCTTTGTAGCTATTGTGAATGGTATTGAGTCTTTAATTTGACTCTCAGCTTGACTGTTATTGGTATATAGAAATGATACTGAGTTATGTACATTGATTTTGTAACCTGAGACTTTGCTGAGTTTATTTTTTGACCTTTAGATTAGAAGAAAACCATTTAATATTTGTGCCCAGTGTTGGCAAATGGCACATAAAACTGGTACTTAGGCATTACTGGTGGAAGTTTAAACTAGAAGAAACTAGCTTCTAGTTAGAAACTAAAAAAACAATCAAACAAGCAAAACAAAAAAATATTATAAACATAATTATAACATTTACTCTACAAATTAGTCCTAAGGAAATTTTAAAAATCCAAAAAAAAAATTATGAAAAATAACTGAGGTGAGGAGAGTTAATTTCATAATTTTTTATGTTATATTGTTGCTGTTATTGTTTTTACTTCCATAATGAAGTATAATAGACATACATGAAAGTTCTGAATTTGTTTATAAATTCCAAGAGTCTCTTGGTGGAGTCTTTGGGGTTTTCTAGATGCAAGGTTATATCATCAGCGAAAAATGATAATTTGACCTCCTCTTTTCTGATTTGGATACTCTATTTCTTTCTCTTGTCTGATTGCTCTGGCTAGGAATTCCAGTACCATATTGAACAGAAGTGGTGACAGTGGGCACCCTTGTCTTGGTCCAGTTCTAAGGGGGAATGTTTTCAACTTTTCCCCATTCAGCATGATGTTTGCTGTTGGTTTGTCATATATGGCTTTTAAAATTTTGAGATATGTTCCTTCTATGACTAGTTTATTGAGGGTTTTTATCATGAGAGGATACTGGATTTTGTTGAATGCTTTTTCTGTATCTATTGAGATGATCATATGGTCTTTGCTTTTGCTTCTGTTTATGTGGTGAATCACATTTATTGATTTACACATGTTGAAACATCCTTGCATCCCTGGGATAAAGCCCATTTGGTCATGGTGGATTATTTTTTTGATGTGCCATTGAATTCAGTTTGCTAGTATTTTATTGAGAATTTTTACATCTATATTCATAGTGAAAATGATAGTGTTGCTGGATATAAATACTACAAAGTGGTTTTTCTTTCAGCATTTTGAGTAAGTTACTCCTTTCTCTTCTGGTATTTAATGTTGGCTATGGGAAATATGCTTTGAATCTAAATTTGATAGCCTTCTTTCTAAAGATAGATTTTAAGATTTTTCTTATTAGTTTTTTGAGACAAGGTCTCACTCTATCACCTGGGCTAGAGTGCAGTAGTGTCATGATAGCACACTGCGGCCTCACATTCCTGGGCTCATGTGATTCTCCTGCCTCAGCTTCCCAAGTAGCTGGGACTACAGGTGTATGCTACCACATCTGGCTAATTTTTCTATTTTTTGTAGAGAAATTTATTGAATTCCTTGCCTCAAGCAATCCTCTCATCTTGGCCTCCCAAAGTGCTGGGATTACAGGAATGAGCCCCCATGCCTGGCCTCTTATTACTATTACTGTTACGTAGTTTCACAATGATATGTTTAGGTGTAGACTTAATTTTTACTTTCCCTGTCTGATAAGTGAAGGGCACATTGTTCTCAAGAGTTCTTTTTCTCTAATTCTGGTAAACTCTTTTCCAGATATTGTTTTTGTGCCATTCCCCCCATTCTTGTCTTCTGAAGCTTTTATTCCACTTATGCTGTCCCTCTCAGTTTATCCTCCATCTTTCTTAGTAGATCTTTCATATTTCTTGCCTTTTTCTCTCTGTACAGCCTCTGGGTGAACTTTTCTGTATTATCTTCTGCTTGACTAATTTGCTTCTACCTCTGTTTTCAGGCTAGAGTTTATCCCATTATTGATTTAAAAATCATTTGTATCTGTGTTACTATAATTTCCATTTCTAAGACTTCTCCCTGGTTCATTTTTATATCATTTTCTTGTTTCATTTTTGTCTCTTCAACATAGATTTTTGCTCATTTAAAGGATGTTATTCTTTTATTAATCCACCTTTACTTCCACATTTCTATAAGCATATATGGGTTGACTTTATGTTTAAATTGCTCATTTTGTTTGCTTTCATTCTTACTGTTTATATTTCTTTACATGGTTTGGAATTTTGATTATGACTTCATTTTCAGGGGATATTTTATCTTTTTTTTTTCTCTCTCTTGAGAATGCTTACTCCTATCTGAATGGTTATGTGGTTGCTATCAAATAATCCTAATCTCCAATCTTGAACAGATCTTATAATGGTAGTTTTGGTTTTCTGCCCAATTGTATAATCAGAAAAATCATTGATCCTGTCCCTGAGCTAGTGGATGCCTTAACTGGTTACTGATCTTGGGGCTGGATTTATATTTCTGTGCCTTTACAGGCCTGTAACCTGTTATAGGTCATGGTCCCTGGGACACTTGGGGGAAGTTCTTTTCTGCCTCCTTTCTCAAGAAATGTGTGTATGGTGGGGAGGGTGTCAGGAAATATATTCCTTAGCTTTAAGCAGTGTGCCTGTTTTTAGTCCCTTATTATTGCAGAGGAATTGAATGCCTTGGTCTGGGTCTGGAGCCTGATAGTTTATGATTTCATAGCAGTTTATGTTTCAGAATTGCTTTTCTGTTTTTGATCCATTAAGATATTTACTTTTTATTGAGTTTGGCTGTACTTTTGTTTTGTTTTGTTTTGAATACATCATTGCTACATGTTTGGAGCCAGAGTGGTAATGTCAAATGTAAACTTACAGAGCTATTTTGATTGAAAGTTTATTATTTCCATTAAGCAGAAGTTAACATTCCAGTAGGGAAGAACATACTTTTTAATTTCTAGAAGCTACTGGCATGTATTCTCAGGTTAGAGCCTTGGAAGAATTTATCTCCATCCCTTACTGAATAACAGAATCCCCAAGCATCCACCAAGTTAGACCTTGCTTACCTCTCAGCCCAGGAAGTTTTTCGTGGCAGGTTGATCCCCAGGGTGCCTTTCAGCTTGGCGCACATGTGTATCAATCTTCTCCAGTATATTTTTCTCTCTTGGTGGAGCATGAAGGATACAATCAGCATATGTATTCTGAATTTTATTTTTTTAATTTTCTTTTTTATTTTAGTGTATTATGGGGGTACAAGTGTTAAGGTTACTTTTATTGCCCATACCCCCCTCACCCCCCAAGTAAGAACTTCAATCATGTCCATTCCCAAGCGTTGCATATCTTACTCATTGTGGTTGTATATACCCATCCCCTCCACCCCCTCCCAACACCCGATAAATGTTACTCCTATATGTCCACTTAGGTGTTGATCCGTTAATACCAATTTGCTGGTGAGTACATGCGGTGCTGGTTTTTCCATTCTTGAGCTACTTCACTTAGTAGAATGGGTTCCAGCTGTATCCAGGAAAATACAGGAGGTGCTATATCACCATTGTTTCTTAAAGCTGAGTAGTATTCCATGGTATACATATACCACATTTTATTAATCCACTCATGAATTTATGGGTACTTGGGTTGTTTCCATAGCTTTGCAATTGTGAATTGTGCTGCTATAAATGTTTGAGTGCAGGTGTCTTTTTCATAAAGTGACTTTTGATCTTTTGGGTAGATGCCCAATAGTGGAATTGCTGGATCAAATGGTAGATCTACTCGTATTGCTTTGAGGTATCTCCATATTGCTTTCCACAGAGGCCGAACTAGTTTGCAGTCCCACCAGCAGTGTAGGAGTGTTCCTCTCTCTCTGCATCCGTGCCAGCATTTGTTGTTTGGGGACTTTTTGATAAAGGCCATTCTCACTGGAGTTAAGTGATATCTCATTGTGGTTTTGATTTGCATTTCCCTGATGATTAGAGATGTTGAACATTTTTTCATATGTTTGTTGGCCATTATTCTGTCTTATTTTGAGAAGTTTCTGTTCATGTCCTTTGCCTATTTTTGATAGGGCTATTTGACTTTTTCTTGCTGATTTTCTTGAGTTCTAAATAGATTCTAGTTATCAGCCCTTTGTCAGATGAGTAGGATGCAAAAATGTTCTCCCATTCTGTGGGTTTTCTGTTTGCTCTCTTGACTATTCCTTTGGCTGTGCTGAAGCTTTTTAATTTCTTTAGCTCCCATTTGTTTATTTTTGTTGCTGTTGTGATTGCCTTTGGGGTCTTTTTCATAAATTCTTTGCCTAGGCAAATGTCTAGAAGAGTATTTCCAACATTTTCCTCTAGAATTCTAATAGTTTCACACCTAAGGTTCAAGTCTGTTACCCAGCGTGAGTTGATTTTTGTGAGAGGTGAAAGGTGTGGGTCTTGTTTCAGTCTTCTACATGTGGCTATCCAGTTTTCCCAGCACCATTTATTGAATAAGAATTATTTTCCCCAGTGTATGTTTTTGTCTGCTATGTCGAAGATTAGTTGGCTATATGAGGATGGTTTTATATTTGGGTTCTCTGTTCTGTTCCACTGGTTAATGTCCCCGTTCTTGTGCCAGTAAAAAGCTGTTTTAATGACTATAGACTTGTAGTATAGTTTGAAGTCTGGTAAATTGATACCTCCTATTTTGTTTTTATTGCCTAGGATTGATTTTGCTATACGGGGTCTTCTCTGGTTCCATACGAAGCGTAAAATTATTTTTTCTGTATCTGTGAAAAATGAAACACTGAAGAAGGAAATAGCAGAGGACATAAACAGATGGAAGAATATACCATGCTCATGGGTCGGCAGAATCAACATTGTTAAAATGTCTATACTACCCAAAGTGACCTACAGAGTCAACGCAATCCCTGTATTCTGAATTTTAGAAGGAAACTCAGAGATATATAAATCTAGCATTCCTTCCCATAATAGCACAACATTAGTGATTCTTGGGAAGGCAATGGAGTTTTCAAAACCTGTGGATTGGTTGCCTGAGGCAATCTTTTAAGGCCCTAAAGGGCAACGTGACCCTTGCTGATACCTGCTCAGAGTTAGAAAGGTTTCTTTTTTTATTTTTTTCCTATTAGGTCTAAATTTACTTCCTTGTAACTGTAGCCATATGACAAAAATGATATTCTGACACGAGAGCTACTCAGACGTGGGAAGATGTTTAGTTTTACTTTGGGATTTTCTCTTTTTTGTGCTAAATCCTCCCGTGTTCTTAAGCATTATTCCCTATAACTCAGATGCTCTGTGTTTTCTTAGCCATTTGTTTGGTGTAGAGTGCTTATGCAGAGGATTGAGCAATTCTATAAATTTAAAAGGACAAAAGAGGGGAACCCAGTTTGGTGTTTTGCTCCCAGCTCTCCTCAGTTGTGAAAACCATTCAGTTGGCTCCATGACCAGCCTCATGGTCTAATTGGATACAGCATTAACATTTGCTTACAGAACAGGACATGCAGCCCATGATTCCTAGGGCAAGTGCCCAGAATCCTAAGTTTCTAGTTTGGGCTGGTAAACAATTCACTGCAATTCTCCAAGCCTTCCTTTCCCCCTGTTGCAGCCTGGGAGGGTTTACTTGCAAACCACTTCTATCGACTGTAATGGTGTATTGATTGCTGAACAGGTGGTAGGGGTACAGCTTGATTTTTAGATATTCTGTTTTTGCCTTTTGGCTTGTTGCAGAAAGGTGTTTTATGTTGTAATTTCATTGTGGGATAATTTTGATTTCAATGCCTGCCAATAGTTTTGACTTTTATTGTGCTTTTTTTTTTTTTCATTTTCCTTTCTTTTTTTTTTTTTTTTAAAGCATAGATTGATATGGGGCTGCATGAGGATTAGGCAAAGGAAAACTGTGATGTGGTTTGCTAAACTGAGGCTATAGAAAGAAGACTACAACAACCATTAACATCCTGGAAAATTAGTATTCCATTTGACACAGTCTGGGAAGTGCTTTGCTGAGCAGTGTGGCATGTCTATGAATGTTTGTGCTCCATGCATTCACTTAAAATGATGCTGAATGCCTATTGTGTGCTTCTGAAGTCTAGGAGACATGTGCTTACCTCATGTTGGGGAATCAATCTGCGAATTCATCTTACAGGGGACATCACCAAGCCCATAGCAGTGTGGCCCCTGATAAGGATGGCAGCAAGCAGTTTGTGTCAGGAAATAAGAAAGCACAGAGGAGAAAGCTTTCATCAACATTACAAAGATATGAAATCAACCTAAGTGCCCATCAATTCATGAGTGGATAAAGAAAACATGGTAAATGTATACCATGGAGTACTACTCAGCCATAAAAAGGAATAAAATAATGCCTTTTGGATGGAACTGGAGTCCACTATCCTCAGCAAAATGTCTCAGGAATGGAAAAATAAACACCACCTGTTCTCACTAACAAGTAGGCTCTAAATGATGGATGCGCATAGGTGCAAAGAGACATAAAGCATACTAGAAACTAACAAGGGAAGGAAGTCGGGGTGAGGGATAAAAACATTGTACCCTATTGGGTACGATGAACACTAAGCAGGTGATGGGCACGTGGAAAGCCCTGGATTCAGCCTTGTATAGTGTATCCATGTAACAAAAACATTTGTACCCCCTTAATATTTTGAAGTAAGAAAAAATAAATACAAAAAAACACACCCAAAATGATGTGGGTTTCATCATAAGGCTGTCTGGTGGACCTTTTTTTAAGTGGAAATTATGAAAGCTTATGACAATAACTGATGTGATTTTCTAGAGAAAGAGCATATGAGCTGGAGGCAGCCAATCAGCACAGGCCAGGAGGAAGCAATGAATGAATGAAAGGTGGTGGGGAGAGAGTACGTTCGGTGTATTGCCTGATGCACTGGGAAAGTGTGTTGATAGGGAAGAAAGAAGACTGATGTGGGTGGAGAGATTAGGAAGACAGTGGGGTAAGGACCCCCAGTCCTCACTGCAGAGTGTGAAATCGTCATGGAGGGTGTTAGACACCTTCTTAAAAGTCTCCAGAAATGACACGGTAAGAAGCAAATAAGATGCAAACTGGACCAAGGCTCTTTGTCCACTGTCAGATATATTTGAGGGGATTCCTGGGCAGAGTGGAGGCTGCGGGGATGGAGGGTTGGGCACACTGTGGAGAGGCACCTGGTAATTACTAAGTGCAGAAAGAAGGATTCAGCTCAGTTCAGCTGCTAGCATGGCAGTGGCTGGTATCCAGATGTTTCTGAAGGCTACACTTCTTTTCAGGCCTCTCAAAAATTGTCTTCCCCTCCTTGCTAGAAGCAACACGGGGGTTGTCAATGAAGTTCGTAGCTGGAGGCTACCCAATCACTAGCCAGTCATTAGGAGATAAAAACTATCGATCATTATTTGTCTGATGCTTGTTGGAAACAGCAGGCCTCCTCCTAATATCTTTATCCGCTTCTGAGGCTGTCAGCATATTGACTTTTTTTTAACCAGTTGATTGGAGTGTGAGGTGCAGAAGAAATGACTTTTAACCAAATGATAGAGAATTTGATCATGAAACATCTGTAGAAGAGCTTGGAAAACTAGTGACGGCTCTTCCCTGTCTAGTGAAAGGGTAGGGGGTAGATGGCTGTCCTTTCTGTTTGTCTTATGATCTCTTCTCTTGATAAAGCCCAAACACAAGGAAAGTAAGAATGAAGAAAGCAAGATTCAGTGAATGACCCAGAACTGGCCACATGACATCCCTGGCCTTGGTTTACTCATCTGGGCAAGGAGTTAGGGGGCACCAGATGTCATCTTATTTTCTGAGGTTGTGGGGTGCATGGTTCCTCTGCAAAGGCTGTGGACCCCTGGGGTAAGGGAAGCACAGAGTAGACTGGAGCAGCCCTTGCTGTCTGGTTCCTGCAGTGAGCTCCACTCTGCAGCCAGCTCAGGGAGTTCTTGCAGAAGCAAGCACACAGGGCCTTTCCTGAGGCCTTATGAAAATGGTCCAGTTAGAAATACAGAGGTCATAGCAGAGGCAAAGGGCAAGGTGCATAAGATCCTCTTCTCTTCCGAAAATGAACTCTGTGTCATCACAGAGGCAAGAGTGGCCCTGCGAGGGACATCTCTCAGTGGGAGACTCATCAACCAAATAATCAGCAGGTAGTAATTGAGGCTTTCTGGGCCCGGCCCTTTGCACGTAGAGGAAGGATCCTGACGCCAGGGATCCTGGTCTCAGGGAGCTCAGCTTCTATCTGGGTGATGGAGACACTCACACAGAGCTGATGTTGACTGCATGTGCAGAGAGAGGGAAGAGGGGAGAGGTCATGAAAGGTTTGCTGTAGAAGTTATGAGTTGCTCTGATCTTCGAAGGACAGATAGGATTTTAAGAAACAGAGGGAGAGAGGAGTATATTCCAGATGCATCTGAAAATACAGGTCTGGTGAAGGCAGAGGACATCACCTGGGGATGATGGTTGATGCCCCTAGATGGTGTTGGTCACTCTGTGCATGCCTGTGTGTGTGCATGCCTGTGTGTGTGTGTGTGTGTGTTTAACAGCTTTATTACAGTATAACTGACATGCAGTAAACCTCATGTATTTACAGTGTACAGTGTGATAAGGCTGAACTTATGTACACACCCAAGACACTCTCACCATAATCAAGGTAATATGAACCATCACCCACGGAGGATACTTGGAGCCCATTTGTGATTCCACCTCCCACCACTCCCTGCTTCTCACATTCCCAGGCAACCCAGAAATCTTCTGTCACTGTAGTAGATTTGTCTGCATCTTTGAGCATTTTCCATGAATGGAATCTAACAGTGGGTACTCTTTTGACTGGCCTTTTTCACAAGTGTAGCCATTTTGATCGTCATCTATGTTTCGTGTTGTATAAATAATGCATCTCCTTTATCGTTGAGTAGTACTCCATTGTATGGATATACCAACATTTGTATATCCATTCATAAGCTGAGGGGCATTTGGGATATTTCCAGTTTTTGCTCATACAAATAAAGCTGTTATGAACATTTGTGAACGAGTCTTTACCTGTGCTTTTGAGAGTGCTGTTCTAGTGTTCTATTCCTGATTGTCTTTGTTCTTGTTCCATCAGTTATTGGGAGATGGCTGTTGACATCTCTGACTATAATTGTGGATCCATCTATTTCTTCTTTAAGTTCTGTCAGTTATTGCTTCATGTATTTGAAGCTCTGTCATAAATCGCATAAACATGTAAGGTTGTTGTGTGACTCTGGTGCACTGACCCCTTTATCATCATGACATGATCTATTTTATCCTTGATCAGATTCTTTGCTCTGAAGTCCACTTTGTCTGATATTAATAAAGCCATCCGAGTCTGTTTGATTAATATCATGGCATTCTGTACTTATGAACGGGCTCCCACTCCCAAGGCTTTCCATCAGGATAAATTATGGTAAAATAATTAAATTAATAATTCTGGAACCACCTTTTTCTGCACATGTAAACAAACCTGCATGGCGTGGGCAGCTCATTGGGGCAGCATCTTTACGCTAGCGGCTGGTCCCATAGATGGCTAGAGAATCAGCTGGTGGAAACACAAGAACACGACGAAACACAAGATCCAGAGCCAAGAAAGTTTACGACGAATTAGCTGAAGTCTTTTGTCTCATTGAGGCAGGATTTGCTAAGCATGAGGAGCAAGATCCTAACGCTGAGCAGTTTACACAGGTTTACTGTGTCGTTACTGAGAACATCAGCTGCCAAAAGGCCATTTAGGAGTACAAAAAGAAAAAACGCTATGAAAACAACCCTAGATACCTTTTTCAAGAAACCGACTTCAGAGGTGAGCTCCCCTCCGAAGCAACAGAGCCAAATCCTGATTCTCCAGCACACGGTCCCTCCTCGCCAGCGCCATCTCCATCATCACCTTCTGATTAATGTCAGCTGCCTTCTTGCTTCAAAAATGCTGCTGCCAGTAAGCAGGATGTTGATGCAACACTTGGTAAGTGTTAATCTTTAATTTTCTTTTCTGAAATTTCTCTTATCTAAACTTTTTGTATGAGTTTGTTTTTATGTTCTGTTTGTTTAAATTTTAAAAAAGAGGACAATAGTTTCTGTAACTTATTATAGTGTTATTATTATAAAAGTATTAGAGTATGTTATTATTATGACCACATATGAGCCATTATAGTATTATTATTACTGTATATGCACTGTTCATCAGGAATCCGAGTCACATACAAATCCAACCAAAGATGTTCTCAGGAACATATCTCATCCTTAACTTCGGGGGTGTATGTGTGTGTGTGTATATTTAGTGTATGTGTGTGTGTGTATTTCACACACACACATATACATTGAACATCCCTAATCCATATACCCCAAATCTGAAAATGCTTCAGTGAGCATTTCCTTATTTCCTTTGAGCATCATGTCTGAGGTCAAAAAGTTTCAGATTTTGGAGCATTTCAGACTTTGAATTTTTGGATTAGGAATACTCAGTCTCTGTGTGTGTGTGTTTGTGTATATTTCTATTCTTCTACATTTAACCTATTCATGTATTTATATTTAAAATATTTTTCTTATAGGCAGCGCAAGTTTGGTCTTAAATATATTTCTATTCAATTTGAAAATCTCTGCCTTAAAAAAAAGCATTTTTATTTTGAGAAAATTAGAGCATCACATGTAGCTGTAAGAAACAGTAGAGAGATCCTGTGTTCCCTTGGTCCAATTTCCCTCAGTAGCATCTTGCAAAGCTACAGTACACTATTGCAACCAGGATATTGACATTGATAAATCCATCACATTCCCAAGTTTCACTCGTACTTATTTGTGAGTGTGCATTTGTTCAATGCAATTTTGTCCCATGCATGGTTTCACATATTCACCACTGCAGGCAAGATGTAGAATAGCTCCATCAAGACAAAGACCCTCTCGGTCATCCCCTCTCCCCGCCTCACTCTGCCCTTGCCTTCAACGCCTGGCAAACCCCAATCTATTCTTCTTTACTGACCTTCAATCTTTTCACTATCAAGTCTGATATTAGCTGTGGGTTTTTGTACATGTTCTTCATCAAACTGAATTGTCCTCAATTCCTAACTTGCTGAGAGTTTTCGTCATGAATGGATATTGCATTTTGTCAAATGCTTTTTCTGCAATGCTTTTTCTGCATCATTTGATATTATCATATGATTTTTCTTCTTTAGCATGTTGATATTATGGGTTACATTGCTTGAGTTTTGAATGTTAAGTCAGCCTTGCATACCTGGAATAAATCCCACTTGGCCACGGTACATAATTATTTTTATACATCGTTGGATTTGATTTACTAATGCTTGTTGAGGATCTTAGTGTCTAAGTTCATGTGAGATATTTGTAGTTTTCTTTTTTTTTTTCCTACAGGCTTTGTCTGGTTTTGGTAATCTATGCCTTTTAATTGGAGCTTTAGGTCATTTACATTACTGATTGATTGTGTTTATTGATACGGTTAAGTTTAAATCTATCATCTTGCTATTTGTATTCTATTTGTTTCATTATTTTTAGGTCTCCCTTTCCTCTTTTTTAAAACTTATTTTGAATTATTTTAAAATTATTCTATTTTATCTCCTTTATGGCTTATAACAATAATACTTTGTTTCATTATTTTAGTCATTTCTTTAAGGTTTATAGAACGCATCTTTAAATAATCACAGTCTACCTTCAAGTGGTATTATACCACATCAAGTATGGTAAAACTCCTTATAGTAAAATCAGGTCTCCCTGGATTTTCAACTTCATCTGCTTTACCGGGGGTGTCTGCGTGCTCTGCCTGGGTTCCCTGTCCTTGTGTCACGGCCTAGAGCCTCCTTGAAGGCAGTGCACCATGGCAATCGGAAGGCTCTTCCCATTTGCTCCTCCTCCTTCAGAGATTACCATCTTTAATCACCTGATGTACCATGTCTTAAAAAACCATTGCTTCCCCTGTGCTGCTTGTTTTCTTTGTTTATTTTGTTTTGTTTTAGGCAGGAGGATAAAGTTTTCTCTTGTCCCATCTTGGATAGAAGAAGAAATCCTACATTGTTGTTTTGATGTGGATTCTGTAGACTTCATGTCAGAGTCAAAGTGCTAATCCTTACAAGAGAGTCTCTGCTGTGAGTCCAGAGAGAATGAAAGCACCAAGGCTATATGGCATGTGTTAGATATTTCTTTTAGAAGGATCCAGCCCATGCGCTGGAACCTCATGGCTGGGCAGATGTTTGTGTGTGAGGTTAGAATCCATTCTCCAGGAAGAGGAAGTGATTTGCACAAAGGGAATTTTGTTATGTATGTATTTGGCCTCCATTCCACTTACATCTCTTTGTGAATGAAACTAAATCCAGGACCATGAAATCCCACATTTCACATTTATCAGACAAACAACTCTACATCAAAGGCGAAGAGAATTGGAGAAAAGAAAGGGCACAAAATGCTTAAAGAATCACACAGTCTTAGATTCTGCAGGGTCTTCAAGAATGCACCTCTGTCCTTAGGACGGTGAGATATTATCATCTCCATTTTACATATTCTGGCGATACCGAGTGTCAAGGGGCTTATATAGGGTCCCATAAAAAGTGTGTGATGGCAGCAGAACCTTAGTTCTCTCTCCGAGTATGTCAGACAGCTGCCTTTGCAACAGTTGTCGGCAGCACTATTCCTCTTGCTCCCTGTGTTTTCTCTGGGGTAGTTTCCTTCCCTTTCGGCTCTGCCTGTTTCCTCACTAGCTGGTGGCATGTCTCTTAAAGGCTCTCAGTGTGTTTGCCTCTCTAAGTGAGGGCAAAACATACTTCCCTCTGCAGTTTTCCTGCGTAGACTTTAGAGCTACATAATTAACAGTTTCCCTGTTCATTTTCCATCGCCTTGTGGTCCTGGCCTCTGATGGTGGATGGATGGCTGTATCGTAACACTCCCTCCACATCATTTGTCACGTCTTGGCACTGTGACAACAGCTTCTCTGTTTCTAGAAGGCCAGGAGCTAGAATGTCGGGCAAGAAAATGAAATAACTTTTCACCCTTAGGACATAGTTTCTTCTTCAGAGAGTTACAGGCCATCGAAAGCTGGTGTAAAGCCAGTGAGCTATGGGATGGGATGGGAAGGCTTTATGATGTCCGTGCATTGTCTTGGAAAATGGATTTCTAAAAAAGACTTGGAAGCTTAGTAGACTTAGTAGCATCTGTCCTCTTCCTCAAAGCAAAGAGCTACAGTGCTCTGGTATCTTTCAGTGAGGTGTTGTCTGCTAATGGGAATTCTCTGTAGCTAAGAGCAACTGTAATTAACAAAGGGTTTGGTATGGAGGATAATAAAAATAATGATATTAACAGTAAACACTTGTGTAGGGATTGCCATGAACCAGTCCTAAGTCCTATAGGCATATTATCTTCTTGAAGCCTAACAGCAGCCCTTTGAAGTAGGTACTGTTATGATCCTTATGTTACAAAAGAGAGAGGGAAAGTGACTTACTCCAGATCACTTAGCTGACAGGTGGTGGAACTAGAGTTCCAATCCTGGCATTCTGACTCCAGAGTCTGTGCTCTTAACCTTAATGTTGCACTGCTTGTGACTAAGAAGAAGAATTCCTCTTCTTTATAAAACCACCACATGGGGAGGAGTGAGGCTTCAGGCAAGAGGAGGATGAATTTACTGTAGTAAAGAGAAGAGATGCCTTTGTCCACAGAATGAAATGGGTGTTTAGTAGATGTACAGACTTGGTCCTACTGGAATTTCTGTGGGCGTCACTACTTTTTCCAGCCTCACTTGATTTAGGTCCACCATGTGACTAGTTCTGGCCAATGAAACGTAAGCAGAAATAACATGGGCCAGGGTGGGTAAGTAATGGTGTGATTTCCCATGTTCCGTTTAAGCCCGTCTGCTGGATCACTGACAACGTTTGATTACTTGAAAGGCATCCTCAAAATCATAATAAGGTGGACTCGTACAAGAAAAGCAGCCTGGATCCCTGAATCACTGCTTGGAGGAAAGCTACTAGGGAGACCTACCCATCCACATGGAACTCAGAGCATGCTATTAACTGAATTGTGTCTTCCTCCAAGTTCTATGGTGAAGCCCTAACCCCCAACATGACTGTATTTGGACATAGGGTCTATATGGAAGTAATTAAGCTTAATGAACTCATAAGGGTGGGGCCCTGATCTGGTAGGATTGGTGTCCTCGTAAGAGGAGGCACCAGAGAGCTTTCTCTCACTCTCTCTCTCTCTCTCTCTAAGTATACACACCGAGGAAAGGCCATGTGAAGGCACAGTGATAAAGTGGCCACCTGCAAGCCAAAGAGAGCCATTGCTGGAAACTGACCCTGATGGGTCTTGATCTGGGACTTCTAGCTTCCAAAATTGTCAAAAATTAAATTTCTGTTGTTTAAGCCACCCCCCCCCCCCCAGTATTTTGTTATGGTAGCCTAAGCAGACTAAAAATAAATGAGAAATAAACTTGTATTGTCTTAATCCAGTGATGTTTCAGAGTTTACTTGTTATCGTGGCATAGACAACCCTCTCCTGATTAATGCATAGGCTTGAAACTCCCAGCTGCCTTGTGATCCTTTCTGTTCAAAGGCCCTTTCTCTTGGGAGAGGGAGAGCTATTTAGGTCTTACAAAGAGAGACGTAGCCTGAGCAGCTAGGGAGGGACCATTTTCTGCCAAGCATTGTTCATGTTTTTCCAGCCTTTAGCAGACACCACAGGGGATACAAGAGAAGGATGAGGTAAGGTGTGTGTGGGGTATCTTAGTTTTCTAACATTTAAAATGAGGGGGTAGTATTGTCTGATCTCTAAGGGCTCTTGCGCCTCTATATGTCTGTGGTTTGTAAGCGTGTGCTGGGATGTTTAAATAAGACCATGAGAAAAATATATGCCAAGTATCTCCACATTTTAAAGTGAGATGCCAGCCCATCTACAAAGCACCTTGGAAGGAGGTGACTGCAAATGACTCTGCCAGCCTTAGGTCATCTCCCACCTCCAGAGTATGTAAAGAGGTGGAGAAGACAAAGTCACTGTTAAGGACCCCTTGAGGACGGTTGTCAAGGGCTGGTGAGTTGTTTCTCCCCTCCCCCAAGTGGGAAGAGAGGTAAAGGCTTCCCCCTCCAATCAAGAGGGCTACTCAGAAGGTTTTACATGTGTTCTCGGCCTTTGGCGGACATAGGGCCTGGATTTTGTTTGTCAGCATGGGTGGAAGCAGCAGAGAGGAAAGAATCAGGCTGTGGGAATGGCTTGTCCTTCCGGGTGTAACCAGGCCCAGCACCACGTCTCTTGCAAAGCAGAGGAAGTTCTGAGGAAGAGATCTGTGCAGGGTCCAGCCACCCCTGAGGACCCGCTGGAGAGGTGAGGGGAGGAGGGGACCCGAAGAGAGGGCTGGACTGCAGGATGACAGTGCATGGGGGGGGGGCGCAGTGGGGTATGGGAAGCATTGCTCTTGCAAGGGGATGCAGGGTTGGGGCTCCTGTAAAACACCCAGGGAGCAGAGAGTTAGCATCGGACGTGCCCCGTATCCTAAGAGTGAGAGTGTTGGTGCTGGATCATGTCTGTGTCACTCCAGGACGCCCTCGCCTGCTCCTTTGTCCCCCTTCCGCCCCCTGTGCTCACTCACAAGCCATGTGAATCAGAGCTGCAGAGCTGGGGAGCAGGGTGGGAAGGACACGGTGCCCATGCTGACGTCTCCCCTCGAGACACTGGACCAGAGTTTAGAATTTTAATATTACACACAACTGGACTTTTTAATGCCCCCCTCCAAAGAGGTTATTTGCTTTTTATCTGAGAGTTAACAAAAACTGTTATGAGATTTGGATATCCATTGATGAGTAGGGAGGGATAATTCCATAGAATAGTCAGAAAGGGGCTTCTTTGACAAAGAATTCTGCTTTTTTTGCTCACACTCTATGGAGTT
>VSMD01099232.1:0-65017 GCA_008750895.1 Mirza zaza
CCAAGGGTTGGATAAGCTATTTGAAGAAATAATTGAGGAAAATTTCCCAGGTCTAACCAGTAACCTAGAATTAGAAATACAAGAGGCCAAAAGGACTCCTGGGACATACAATGCAAACAGGAAAACAACCCAGCATGTAGTCATCAGACTGATCAAAAGAGACCCTCCTACAAGCTGTAAGGCGAAAGAAGCAAGTTACATACAAAGCAAAACCGATCCGAATAGCGCCAGATTTCTCAACTGAAACAATACAAGCAAGGAGAGACTGGGACCCCATTCTCACTCTTTTAAAACAAAATAATGCCCAGCATAGAATCTTGTACCCTGCAAAACTAAGCTTTATATATGAAGGAGAAATTAAGACATTTTAAAATAAGCAAAGTCTCAGAGAATTCACCAAGAGAAGACCAGCCCTACAAGAAGTACTCAAAACAGTGTCACGCACGGAACAGCATAATAAAAATTCACGAATATAAAAACAACCAAAACCCAAAGATTAAAGGCCAGATACTACAATGGCTCAAGAGAAATCAAAGCAACAACATCTAACCCAAAAGAGTGAATAGTAATCTACCTCACCTATCAGTTCTCTCAATAAATGTGAATGGCCTAAACTCCCCAGTCAAGAGACATCAGCTGGCTGAATGGATAAGAAAATACAGGGCAAGTATCTGCTGTCTTCAGGAAGCACCTCTAACCTCCAAGGATGCATATAGACTAAAAGTAAAGGGGTGGAGATCAGTATTCCACACAAGTGGAAGCCAAAAGAAGGCTGGCGTGGCAGTTCTTATCTCAGATGATTTAGTTTTTAAACCAACAAAAGTGGTGAAAGAGAAAGATGGTCATTATATAATGGTGAATGGCACAGTTCAAGAACAGATAACAATTTTAAATATACATGCACCCAACTTAGGTGCACCCAGATTCAGAAAGCAAACCTTACTGGATCTAAGCAAATTGATTAACAGCAATTCCATAATTACTGGAAATTTCAACACCCCACTGACGGCACGAGACAGATCTTCCAAACAGAAAATTAACAAAGAAACAGTGGATTTAAACAAAACTCTAGAACAACTGGGTCTGACTGACATTTACAGGACATTCTACCCCAAATCCATTGAATATACGTTCTTCTCATCAGCTCACGGGACATTCTCTAGGATTGACCATATCCTAGGACACAAAGTAAGCCTCAAGAAATTAAAAAAAAATAGAAATCATACCATGTATCTTCTCAGATCACAGTGGAATAAAAGTAGAAATCAGCCCTAACGGAAATTCACATTTCTACACAAAAACGTGGAAATTAAACAACCTCCTACAAAATGATTACTTCATAAATGAAGAAATCCAGATGGAAATAAAAAAATTCTTTGAACAAAATTACAATGGAGAGACAAGTTATCAAATCCTATGGGACACAGCTAAAGCAGTACTGAGAGGAAAGTTTATTTCCATAAATGCCTGTAACCAAAAGTCAAAAAGATCACAAATAGACAATCTAATGAAATGACTTAAAGAGCTGGATGAAGAAGAACAGACCAACCCCAAACCCAACAGAAGAAGTGAAATTAACAAGATCAAATCAGAACTAAACGAAATTGACAACAGGGAAGCTATACAGGAGGTTAATAAAACAAAAAGATGGTTCTTTGAAAAAATGAACAAAATTGACACGCCATTGGCTAGGCTAACGAAAAGCAGAAAAGAGAAATCTCTAATAAGCTCCATCAGGAACAAAAAAGGAGATATCACAACTGATCCCAAGGAGATACAAGATATAATCTACGAATACTACAAAAACCTTTATGCACACAAACTGGAAAATGTGGAGGAAATGGACAAATTTCTAGAAACACATAGCCTCCCTAGGCTCAACCAGGAAGAAATAGAATTCCCGAACAGACAAATCTCAAGAGCTGAAATAGAAACAGCAATTAAAAATCTCCCTAAAAAGAAAAGTCCTGGTCTAGATGGTTTCAGACCCAAATTTTACCACACTTACAAAGAAGAACTAATACCTATCTTGCTGAAACTATTCCACAATATCGAGAAGAATGGAAACCTCCCCGACACCTTTTATGAAGCTAATATTACCCTGATACCAAAACCAGGAAAGGATGCAACAAAAAAACAAAACTACAGACCAATATCCCTAATGAATATAGATGCAAAAAATTTCAACAAACTAGCTAACCGAATCCAGATGCTTATCAAAAAAATAATCCATCACGACCAAGTGGGCTTCATCCCAGGGATGCAGGGATGGTTCAACATATGTAAATCTATAAATATAATTCACCAAAAAGCATTTGACAAAATTCAACACCCTTTCGTGATACGAACACTTAATAAAATAGGCATAGAAGGGACATACCTAAAAATGATACAAGCCATATATGACAGACCCATAGCCAACATCATACCGAATGGGGGAAAATCGAAAGCATTCTCACTTAGAACTGGAACTGGGCAAGGCTGCCCACTATCTCCACTTCTATTCAACATAGTGCTGGAAGTCCTGGCTACAGCAATCAGACAGGAAAGTGGAATTAAAGGTATCCAAATGGGGGCAAAAGAGATCAAACTTTCACTGTTTGCTGATTATACGATATTATATTTAGAAAACCCCAAAGATTCAACCAAGAAACTCCTGGAACTGATAAATGAATTTAGTAAAGTCTCAGGATACAAAATCAATACACAGAAATCAGAGGCATTCATATACGCCAACAATCAAATTGAGAACCAAATCAAAGGCTCAGTTCCCTTCACAATAGCAACAAAGAAAATAAAGTACCTAGGAATATACTTAACCAAGGAGGTAAAAGACTTCTACAGGGAGAACTATGAAACACTGAGGAAGGAAATAACAGACGATGTAAACAGATGGAAATCCATACCATGCTCATGGGTCAGCAGACTCAACATCATTAAAATGTCTATACTATCCAAACTGATCTACAGATTCAATGCAATACTTATTAAAATCCCATCAGCATTCTTCACAGATATAGAAAAAATAATTTTACGCTTTGTATGGAACCAAAGAAGACCCCGCATATCAAAAACAATTCTAGGCAACAAAAACAAAATGGGAGGTATTAATAGGCGAGATATCAAACTATACTATAAAGCTGTAGTATTAAATCAATATGGTATTGGCACAAAAATAGGAATATTGACCAGTGGAACAGATCTGAGAATCCTGATATAAAACCATCCTCATATAGCCATCTAATCTTTGACAAAGCAGACAAAAACATACGCTGGGGAAAAGATTCCCTTTTCAATAAATGGTGCTGGGAAAACTGGATAGCCACTTGTAGAAGGCTGAAACAGGATGCACACCTTTCACCTCTTACAAAAATCAACTCACGCTGGATAACAGACTTAAACCTAAGGTATGAAACTATTAGAATTCTAGAGGAAAATGTTGGAAACACTCTCCTAGACATCGGCCTAGACAAAGAGTTTATGAAGAATTCCCCAAAGGCGACCACAGCAGCAACAAAAATAAATTGGACATGATCAAACTAAAAAGCGTCTGCACAGCCAGAGAAACAGTCATGAAAGTAAACAGACAACCTACAGAATGGGAGAAAATTTTTGCATCCTACACATCTGATAAGGGGCTGATAAGTAGAATATACTTAGAACTCATGAAAAACAGTAAGAAAAACTCAAACAACCCTATCAAACAGTGTGCAAAGGACTTGAACAGAAACTTCTCAAAAGAAGACAGAAGAATGGCCAACAAACAAATATGAAGAAATGCTCAACATCTCTAATCATCAGGGAAATGCAAATCAAAACCACAATGAGATATCACTTAACTCCAGTGAGAACAGCCTTTATCACAAAGTCCCCAAACAATAAATGCTGGCGTGGATGCAGAGATATAGGAACACTCCCACACTGCTGGTGGGACTGCAAACTAGTTCAACCTTTGTGGAAAGCAATGTGGAGATACCTTAAAGCAATACAAGTGGATCTACCATTTGATCCAGCAATCCCATTACTGGGCATCTAAAGATCCAAAAGATCCAAGAGATCCAATGACACTCTACAAAAAAGACACCTGCACTGGAATGTTTATAGCAGCACACTCATAATTGCAAAGCTGTGGAAACAACCCAAGTGCCCATCAATCCAAGAGTGGATTAATAAAATGTGGTATATATATGTACCATGGAGTACTATTCAGCTCTAAGAAACAACGGTGATATAGCACATCTTGTATTTTCCTGGTTAGAGCTGGAACCCATACTGCTAAGTGAAGTATCCCAAGAATGGAAAATAAGCACCACATATACTCACCAGCAAACTGGTATTAACCAAGAAGCACCTAACTAGACACATAGGAACTACAGTAATTGGGTATTGGGCAGATGGGAGGGGGAGGAGGCGGGTGTATACATACATAATGAGTGAGATGTGCACTGTCTGGGGGATGGTCACACTGGAAAGTCTGACTTGTGGGGGGAGAGGGGGAAAGGGCATTATTTGAAAACTTAAAATGTGTACCCCCATAATATGCTGAAATACAAAAAAAAGAAAAGCGGTGTCTATGGCAACATTTGGGCTCTGGGTCTAATAGCAGGAAAATTTGAAAAGTTTAAAGATTTTTTTCCATAGTTATAAATTTATTTAGGCTTTATAGCTCCACTTGAGATACTCATAATTTTAGTGGTATATATTTCCCTATAATCCTTGTAACAGCATTCAGTCTATCTAGGTTTTCTAATTTATTGGTTCAAAATACATAGAATTTTACTGTTCTTTTAATATTCTCTATATCTGTAAAATAGAGCACCTCCATCTATGCTAATTTAGTTTTTTTAATTGCCTTAGTTATTCTATTCAATAAATTCTTTTTCAAAGAACCTACTCTTGGATTTATCGATTAAGCCTACTATATATGTTTTTGTTATTAATTCTCTTATATTTTTTGTTAATTTTCTCTTCCTTGCTTCACTTTGCTTTGTTTCCCTAAATTGTTAAGGACACTGAAATCATTTATTTTTGTTCTATTTTGTTTTGTTTTTCAGTAAAAGAGTTTTAAGACTCTTGTATACTTTAGCTACAGCCTATCCATTTTGTAATGTGCTGTACTTGTTACAGTTATTTCCAGAAATTCTTTCAAAAGTTAACTTTCAAAAGTAACTTTCAAAAGTTACACTTTCTTCTTTGAGCAAAATGTTACTTAGGAAAAGAAAGAAATCGCTCCAGCTTATTCTCCACTTGGCTAATTTTACTATTTGCTGTATTCTGGTTTTTGCTTCTTGTGATGCTGTTGTATATTTTGTTGTGGAATTACATTACCTAATATTACTTGCTTTAACTTCTTAATTTTCTTCCCAGCCTATTTTCTAATTTAATCATTTATCTGTTGTTTCAAAGAATGCCTATGAAAACTTTCTTTGACAGGATAAAGCATATGAGGTCTAAGATTTATTTCTAGAATAGGAGGCAAATTTTTTCTGAAAGCATGTTCTTCTTTTCCTGTTGGGTAAAGTGTTGTTTTTTTTGTTTTCTTATTTTAGCTGAAGTTTTATTTTCCATAGATACTATTCTGGATTTGGTTCCGCTATTCACACATCCCTGAAAGAGGGCTAATACACCTGTGCCCACAAGAGTATAATAAAATCTTCTTAGAGTGTTTAAAATATTCTGCTAATGGGGCATTTAGAATATTATCACTGAAAAACTTGTTTCCATTTGTGGAAAATATTGCTTAAGAGATCAGTCCCTATCTTCTTCTCCCTATCTCCCCCCTTTGTGTCTCCTTTATATACTTACCCTGGCCTCTAGTCCGGGTTCATAATCTGGTTATGTCTGATTTCCTTTCTTGGCGCTTCAACTCACCTATTTGGGGAAGAGCTCTGTTGGCTTGGAAACTTTGCCTCTCCCTGTGAGCTCTAGCAGTTAAGCAAATTGAGCACTGTTGTCAAAGGAGGTCCCTTCTGAGTACGAAGCCAGGTGAGAGAAGAGTCCTCCTACCTGCAGGCATTCTGTTTGTTGAGTTTGCACATGTCTCCTTCCCTCAGCACTGCTGCATTTTGGTTGCTTTGTGGTTACACAGGACTTACCTGTTTCTCCAAAGCTGCCTTTACCTTTAGTTCTGGCTGCTGTATGGTAGAAGGGGGCCTTTTGGTTGGAAAGACATCGTGCATGTCAGGGGTGAGCCTGCACAAGAGTACATGACTCCACAGCACTGCCGAGTTCCTGTTCACTGTTTCCGCAGACCTCTGATATGTGCGGGGGTGGAGGCTTCAACAGCAGAGTCTCTCTCTTTCCTGTTAGTTTTCTCCAGCTCAGCCTGCACCTTCCAAACAGTCTTTTGGGGCTTTCTTTACTTACCTTCTGCAGCACTCCACAGCTGGCTTCAGAAGGGGGCTGTGATGAGGCTCTTGGTAATGTATTTTAATGTGGATTCATCTACATTTTATCTAAAAATTCTTCAAACTTTCTGCCTCTCGGCTGGCACTATTCCCTGATATTTTTAGTGCTAATTCGGGATATTTTCAAATTTTTGTTTTTCTTTGATGATTTAAATTATTTATTGGGAAAAGAGCTTGGATATCTGCTCTTACGTTTCTACTTCTCTACAAGTTACTCCAGCCTGATTTTATTCATGAACATGATAGAAATTAGCTTCTTAAATGGCTTTCATATTGGATACTGCTTTTGAGGAAATTTAAAGTAGAAAGCAGGCTTTTAAGAAGAGAGAATAAATTATCAGTCATCTTACAAGAATAAAAATAAGCCAAATCTTATAAAACAAGTTTTGGAGTAAGCTTTTTATTATTACATTTTAAATTCAACTTGAACTCTTCAAATGAAACTTCAGAAGTAAAAACTTCTAACTGATAAGGATTCTAAGCATTAATATGTGGGAATTTAAAAGCACACTGAAAATTATACATAAATTTTGCTAGAAGTTACTTTCATAAGATTCTCAAAAAGATCTCAAAGCTTAGGAACTAATGCTGTAAATATATGGGGAAATTAAGACAAAAAATTTACCATCATAGGAGTGTCTAGTTTGGATAATAAACTCAAATCCATAGGAAATTGCTTAAGTACAAATATGAAAACTTTAAGTATGAAATTCCCCTTTTACTCCATAAAAAGAGAGTTAAGGGAAGAACTGAAATTGGATTTGCTACAAGTTGAAGTGCATCCAGAATAACCAACAGATTTCAAACTAGATTCTGTATTGCATGGAGCTTCTGGTATCTACATGGAAGAGGGGGAGTTTTGAAAGACAGGTGGAGTGCGTGTTCAGTTTGTTTCGGCCTTTGCCTCCATTTCAGCATCTGTGTTAAGGAATCAGAAGGCCCTGAAATGAGTGGTCACAGCGGCGACTCCCTACTTCGGTGGTTTCAGAGGTGGAATGAGCCCAGAGATTTCCTTCTTCACTCAACCTGCTCTGCTGTGGAAGGCACTGTAAATGCCTTCACTATGCAGCTAGACATTAGCAGAATACTTACAGTTCACAGAGCGAGGAAGACAATGACTTCTGGGAACTGGCAGAAGATGTCTGTGTGTGGACAGTCCAAATGGCCAGCACCAAGCACCCCAGTGTGCTCCTCTGGATAACATTTGGAGTCCTCTGAAGAATCAGTTTCCCAAATTGGGAGACTTTGATTTTCTCATTTATTTTTACCCGCTAATTATTTGTCTTGCTTCTAAGCAAAGTATAAGGAACACAAAGAGACTTGATTGATTTTTACATACAAGTTTAAGAATCTAACTAGGGCATCTTTATTTTACCACTTCATCTTTTTATATCTCTTGAATCTTTTATAATCATAGAAAAGTTGCTGAGCAAACCCAACTGTTTTTATTAGCTTATAGAAGAAGAAGAGAAAAATAGGAGTGCATAAAGGCCCAGTGGTGAATAGGTATTGTTTCCAGTTAATCTCAAAGGTTCAGATTGATTTAGCATGAGTTCTGTTCTTTGGTGTCTTCCTGCTTCTTGACATGGTAACCTGCTGTCACCAAGAGGCACCAGTTAAAACAGTCTACTCCCTTGGAAGAACTGAGCTGTCAGCAAATACAATCTCACATTCAAAACGTAATGAGTGTTTTAGCATGAATTAGGAATAAAGAGATAAAGATATTAAATTTTAAATCTGCTGGAAAACAAAGTGCATGCCAGTTTAAGTAAGTTCGGTATTTAATGAGGTAGAACTTGTACAGCAGAAATACAAATAGATGATTTTTGTGTGGCGTGCATGTTTGAGTGAGGGGCACTTCCAGCCCAACTCAATACACTGGGATAAATGTTTGCATGAATATTTTTATCCACTCACCTTTGGTATATATTCTAGCTATGAGTTATTTAACCAGGCTTATTGAGCTTAAGTCTGATTAATCATGGTTAAGTTTACATATGATTAACAGTATTTAAAGTGTGAATTTGTTCTAGGATGAATCACATGTAATAACAGCTTTCTGTATCAAAATGGGTCTTCAGGCAGATAGAGAGTAAATCTGAAATTTATCTCTTTCTGCTGACTGGCATACTTTGGATGATCCTGGCAACGGAGCTCACCAGCTTTGGATCTTTCTGTTACAGAGTCAGCTGCACTGACTGGCAGGGCTAGAGGTCTGAAGATTCTCTGCCCATTGATCCAGGCTGACATCATGTGCTCACAGCACCTTTCTTTTAACTAAAACAGGGCCTATGCCAGGTTGGTCTGTTACAGTGGGAACAGAACAGAAATGTGGTAGCAGATTTCTCTTATTTTTTGTGTTTCTTGATAGATTTAAAAATATATAATTTTACTTTTTCATAGTGAAGATATTTTTATTAAATAGAGGATGTCTTTAAGAAAATTCAGAAATCTTAAACTTAGAGCTAGCCATGCAAGAACTGTTTTAAGCAGAAATAATATAGGGCTGTGAAGGATGAAGAGACCTGCTGAAGGGGCAGCAGCGAGTTGAGAAGAGATGGTATTCAGCACTGGGCTTCCGCGTGAAGGATAGGTAGAGAGTGAGTGAGGCTAGAGACAAGAAGTTCATTCAGCGGAAGGTTCTGGTACTCCAGGAACAAGATGGGGACATCATAAGCCCTGGTAGTCACAGTAAGGATGTGGATAATTACAGACTCCAGAGATGATAAGAAGGTAGAACCAATCGTACTTGGTGATTGATAGGTTATTTGTATTCATATGAAAGAAGAAAGAAACATCCAAGGTTTCTTCTTAAGTAGCTGGGTAAATGATAGTACCACTCGCTCCGACACAGATTATAGAGAGTAGGTTTACAGTAAAAGACAATGAGTTCAGTTTGGGGTATGTTGAGTTTCAAGTGCCTGTGGGATATACAGGGACAGGTGACGACACAAGTGGAAATGGGAACTGGGAACTCTGCTAGATAAGAAGGAGAGATCTGAGATTGATCTGCTGCTTCAGTTCATGGAAGTAAAGTTGGTCCTATAGCAGGGGGTCATCTCATATCTTTCTGGCCATCACCTGGATCACCCTGCTGGCTTTCTTTTCCCTTTGCAGTCTCTATATTCTAGAGTTTTTTAGGCCCCTATCTTGGGCCAACATCTGTAACTCTGTTCCCTTTTGGGATGATCTCATGCAGTCATATGGCTTCAAATACCACTGACTGCCTGGCATGGATCAGCTATCTCCAGCTTAGACCCCTTCCTGAGTTCTTGACTTGTAGAACCAACCTCCTGCCTGAGACACCACTCGTATGACAATGTGCTTTCAAACTTGTTCAAAACAGAAGTCTTAATTTTTCCATCCCTCATATGCCTCTATTCACCTGTCCCAGTAAATGGCACTGTCATCAAACTTGCAGCTCAAGACCAAACTCTAGGCATTTTCTTGGTTTCTTGGAAGAAACCAAGAAACTTCCACGCACTCTTTCACATCCAGTCCATTACTAAGTTCTGTTTCTGCCCCCAAAATGTGTCCTGAATCCGTCCCCTTTTCTGCATTTCGATGGCTGTCGCCTAGTGCAGGATATTACATATTTTCTCTTGGATGACAGCAGTCTCCAAACTTCATGCATCTACTTTTTATGTTTTTAATTCATTGTCTACACAACTACAATCGTGATCTTTTAAAAGTCCCAATCAGTTTGCGTCACCACTTTTACACATAATGCTCTGATGACTTCCCACTGGATTTAAAGGATAATCCTAATGCCATATTTTACCTGGCCTTTACATACCTCTAGCCTCATCTTAAGATCACACTCCCTTATTCACTGAGAACCAACCAGACCAGTTTGTTCCTCCATTATGCCACGCTAATCTATGTGTCAGTCCCTTCTGTACTGTTTCCTCTATCTGGAACATTCTTCCCCCAACTCATCCTATCATTGACCTTGTCATTCAGTTCAGATAGATGTCAGCAGCTCAAGAGAGTCTTTCCTTAACTGCTCTGTTGAAATAATCCTTTTTTAATCCCTTTCTATCCCGTCACTCAGATTTATTTCCTTCATAGCATTTACCAATCTGAAATTGTCTTGTGCATTTGGCTACTTGTTTATCTAAATAAAAGTCACTAATGAGGGAGCCCAGATTACCTTGTTCACCCTTATAGTTGTAGAACCTAGAACAATAGTTCTAGAACCTAGAACTATCATCTATAGTTACCTGATAAATAAATAAATACATGAATGAATGTTGAAGAGAAGAGAGTCTAAGCCAGAACCCTGGGGTGTCCATCATTTAAGGAATAAGCGGAGGAAGAGGAGTTTGAAGGAACACTAAGAAAGAGCAAATGAGAGACAGAGGGAAACTAAGCACAAGATGTCACTAGAGCAAGAATGCGCTTATACAGGTCTATAGGAAAGGAGAGCTCAGAAGAGGGCAATCCTCTGGCTCCACTGTATGGTAGAGGTGAATTTTTAATTGTAGCTTGAAAGAGAGGCAGGAACATCTTGTAAGAAGGAATAAATGGAAGTGCAGAGATGTCAGGGCAGAAGATGCAGGCTTGTTTGGGGAATAGTCATTCCATTTGTCTTCCACACACCTCCTTTAATACTTGGAGTAATCCTTTTGGTGTTTGTGTCGTAACTAGATTAAAAAGCAAAGACTCCATCAGGATCACACAGCAAGTGGAAGAATAAGGATTTAAATGCAGATCTGACCATAAAGCCTGCTTAACTTAACTCCAATTTGTAATAAGTCATCGAGCTTCCTCGTACTCGCAGTGTAAGTAACAATATGCTGGTGTTGGAAGGAGGTGTCACCAGGCAGGGTGGCTGTAGAGGCAGGTGTTCCTACCTTTGATTATCCTCATGATAGCCCCCAGGGAGACTGAAGTTGAGGATACAATGACCATGTCAGCACTTTTGTCTGTCCTGAAATAGGAGAAATTTCAAAATGTTTGAGCCGTGCAGTTTTACGATAGTTAAGTCCAGGTCACCCATAATTGTAATGAAGAACATGTCCATTTTCTTCTTTTCTTGTTCTGCTCTGCTAAACGATCTGCACAGATTACTCAGTGTACCTTACAGATGGAGGCCCTGAAGACTTCCAAAAGATTACATTTAATCACAAAAATTCAACTAACAAAACAATATGCTTATGCTAGTTTCGCGTCTTGAATCAATTTTTATGTATTCAATAACAATTACATATAAAGATTGGCAACTTAGGGTTTTATTGTAGATTGTTACATCATTTACCTATATTTGCTCATATTTGTGTGTACAGGCACATACACACACACATTTGTTTTTCTTCTTAGAGACAGAGTCTCACTCTGTTGCCCAAGCTAGAGTGCTGTGGTATGAGCCTAGCTCACAGCAACCTCAAACTCCTGGGCTCAAGGGATCCTCCTGCCTCAGCCTCCCGAGTAGCTGGGACTACAGGCATGTGCCACCATGCCTGGCATATTTTTTATATATATATATATATATATATATATATATTTTTTTTTAAGTTATCCAGCTAATTTTTTTCTATTTTTAGTAGAGATGGGTTCTCGTTCTTGCTCAGGCCAGTCTCGAACTCCTGAGCTCAAACAGTCCTCCCACCTCAGCCTCCCAGAGTGCAGGGTTACTGACATGAGCCACTGTGCTGGGCCACACACACATATTTTAAACCAGAGTAAAATTATTCATTGGTGCATACTAAATTAAATTTAGGAGCCCCCAAATTTTAGAGATTCAAATTGTGTATGGCTGGTCTATGTATTCTAGGGCTGTTATTTCCAGCTTAAATGACATTAAAAAAATGGAATTAATTGTATTAGTCTGTTTTAATTTCCTGTTTTTTCATTATTTAAAAAAAAATGTTAATTTCACATCCCTCCACCTACCCACCATAGGCCTCCATGGCAGCTTTTATTTTACAAATGCATCTGCTCATCTATTTTCTTTTTAACTGCATAAATCAGTTTTTAAACCTGAGTTTAAAATTCAGGGGTCCTCAAACTTTTTAAACAGGGGACTAGTTCACTGTCCCTCAGACTGTTGGAGAGGCGGACTATAGTTTAAAAAAAGCTATGAACAAATTCCTATGCACACTGCACATATCTTATTTTGAAGTAAAAAAACAATGGGCAAAAACACCCGCATGTGTCCCGCGGGCCGTAGTTTGAGGACACCTGGTTTAAATCTTAACTCCTCGACCCTTCTTCTGACGTGGAAATGTACAGCTGCAGTATAAAGTAGTCAGCAGTGACTTTTTCTAGGACTGGAGCTCAATATTTATAAACATACTCCTGAAACCTGCTGAAGTTTGACAAGTCAAAATAGTTATTTGGTTATAATAAGGTCGTAAAGGTAAAAATGTGAAATTCCCATCTTTTCAAATATATACAAAAGAGGTAAAATCTGGAAGAAGCATACTAAAATTTCTTTAGTGAATTTTAATGAAGTTGAGTTTGAAATTTACATGATTATCCATCAAAGTTTATACTGACAATCAGGAATAACTCAAAATAACTCACTAATTTCTAATACATCTCTACCCTTCTTACTCTAAGAGGTCACACATACCTATCCTTAACCAAGTGAATTTCTTGCTATTTTAAGATATTTTTCTATGTTTTAAGTCTTCTTTCCATAAATTTTCTCAGGCATTTCTCTTTACCTAGGGTCTTCTCTCACTGCAGCTGGAGAAATTCTAAAAATCTTAACCAAAATCCCAGTACCAATGTCTCTTCATTGTGATGACCCCCTTCCCGTGAGTCCCAGAGTGCCCTGTTTGTGTGAGTCTAACGGCCCTTCGTATGATGCGGTAGCTACCTCCGCGTTAGGTGGAGGCTCTGAGAGCACTGTGACCCGTTGTCATTGTGTTTGTCCGGACACCTGGGACTATACTCAGTTCACAGGCCCAATACATGAGAAGCTGAACTGCAGTTTGAAGATATGAAAAGTACACCTTAAAAATTTGCCATATATAGTGATAAAGGACATGGTGCTTACTTGTTACAGAAAATGACACGAGTCCTTACATAGTCTGATTTTCTTCACCTCAGTAGTGTTTGAACTGAAAAGAGGTCATTTCAGTCTCTCTCTGTCATGACATCTTATGTTCAGTTGCAGATCATGAAATACATGTTCTAGAAAATAAGCGAAAGAGGTTTATAAACTCCATGACATTTTACTTTGTTTATTACAGAAAAGCCTGCATTCTTATTCAGCACATTGTAATTTCAACCATTTAAAATTCAAACGAGCTAGGAAATACTTCTAAGTGTTTATAGAATTGGTAGCTATGTGGCAGGCTTCCAAAGTTGGAAATGCCTCTGAGGAAAGATTTAGCATTTTGAAAGTATTAATATTTTTGAGTAGAGGAAACAGAACGGAATCCATTTCCCCAGCATTGCTTCAATAATGCCTTTTTCAACATCATCTCAAAGCATTCATGGCAACATAGATGAGATCATCCAGTTTTCTTTTTCTTTTAGCTGCTGTGGTTTCACCGTCTCTTCGTGCTGCGTCTTGCCACAAAGAGAACATTTAAATACGGGAAGCATTTGCTTTGACTTTGAATTGGAATGCCAACTCAATTCTGGGGTTCCAACCCATACCCCCTTTCAGTAGAATGGGGTTCAATTTTTATGCAATCCTATAAATGGGTGGCCTCTGTGACGTTTTAATTTAAGTCAATACCTTTGAGTAGAGATGTCTGACAATTCAGAATCCTATTTTTTCCACTTGTGACTGAAGTAAATTTTCCATGAAGAGGCTAACCACCATTTCCTACTGCTCTTTGTTCTCCCCTCCAATAAAGCCAATTCAGGGTCAGAGTATTTTAGGATCTTTACTATTAACTGTGGGTTTGAAGACTGTGTGAAATCTTTCCATACTGTGAATATTAGAGCTTGTGCACTTGGAGTTTGGTTAGCATTTGGGGGGACAGTAGAAGAGGATAGGTAGAGTAGAAATAATTTTTTTTCATTGTTTACATTTTTAAATTTTTCTTTTCATTTACCATGGTGATTACTTACATAAGAAATAAATAGTTTTAAAGCCAAAGATTAAAACAAAATGGATGTTTCATATGTGTTTATATCACTGTAATTCTTTGCATGGGGTCAGTGGAAGGAGAGTTCAAAGGAAACATTGCTTTGAATTTTTTGTTTGTTTTTCTTTTTTTTTTTATTTCAGCATATTATGGAGGTACAAATGTTAAGGTTACATATGTTGCCCTTGCCCCCCTCCCCCCTCAAGTCAGAGCTTCAAGTGTGACCATCCCACAGAAGGGGCACATCACATTCATTATATATGAATATATCCATTCCCTCCTCCCCACTCCCACCTGCCCAACACACAATAAATGTTATTCCTGTAAGTCCACTTAGTTGTTGACCAGTGAAACCAATTTGCTGGTGAGTACATGTGGTGCTTATTTTTCCATTCTTGGGATACTTCACTTAGTAGAATGGGTTCCAGCTCTATCCAGGAAAATACAAGAGGTGCTATATCACCATTGTTTCTTAGAGCTGAATAGTACTCCATGGTATACATATACCACATTTTATTAATCCACTCATGTATTGATGGGCACTTTGGTTGTTTCCACATCTTTGCAATTGTGAATTGTGCTGCAATAAACATTTGAGTGCAGGTGCCTTTCTTATAGAGTGCCTTTTGTTCTTTGGGTAGATGCCCAGTAATGGTATTGCTGGATCAAATAGTAGATCCATTTGTATCGCTTTAAGGTATCTCCATATTGCTTTCCACAGAGGTTGAACTAGTTTGCAGTCCCACCAGCAGTGTGGGAGTGTTCCTATCTCTCCACATCCACGCCAGCATTTATTGTTTGGGGACTTTGTGATAAAGGCCATTCTCACTGGAATTAAGTGATATCTCATTGTGGTTTTGATTTGCATTTCCCTGATGATTAGAGATGTTGAGCATTTTTTCATATGTTTGTTGGCCATTCTTCTGTCTTCTTTTGAGAAGTTTCTGTTCAAGTCCTTTGCACACTTTTTGATAGGGTTGTTTGAGTTTTTCCTTGCTGATTTTCCTCAGTTCTAAATAGATTCTAGTTATCAGCCCTTCATTGGATGTGTAGCTTGCAAAAATTTTCTCCCATTATGTAGGTTGTCTGCTTGCTCTTGTGACAGTTTCTTTGGCTGTGCAGAAGCTTTTTAATTTGATCGGGTCCCATTTATTTATTTTTGTTGCTGCTGTGATTGCCTTTGGCGTCTTCTTCATAAATTCTTTGCCTAGGCCAATGTCTAGAAGAGTATTTCCAATGTTTTCCTCTAGATTTCTAATAGTTTCACACCTTAGGTTTAAGTCTGTTACCCAGCGTGAGTTAATTTTTATGAGAGGCAAAAGATGTGGATCCTGTTTCAGTCTTCTACATGTGGCTATCCAGTTTTCACAACACCATTTATTGAATAAGGATTCTTTTACCCAGTGTATGTTTTTGTCTTGTTTGTCAAAGATTAGATGGCTGTATGAGGATGGTTTTATATCTGGGTTCTCTGTTCTGTTCCACTGGTCAATGTCCCTGTTTTTGTGCCAGTACAAAACTGTTTTAATTGCTATCGCCTTGTAGTATAGTTTGAAGTCTGGTAAATTGATACCTCCTGTTTTGTTTTTATTGCCTAAGATTACTTTTGCTATATGGGGTCTTCTCTGGTTCCATACGAAGCATAAAATTATTTTTTTATAGCTGAAGAATGATGATGATATTTTAATAGGGATTGCATTGACTCTGTAGATCACTTTGAGTAGTATAGACATTTTAACAATGTTGATTCTGCCAGTCCACAAGCATGGTATGATCTTACACCTGTTTATATCCTCTGCTATTTCCTTCCTCAGAATTTCATAGTTCTCCCTGTAGAGGTCTTTTACCTCCTTAAATATATTCCTAGGTACTATATTTACTTTGCTGCTGTTTTGAAGGGAATTGAGTCATTGATTTAGTTCTCAGTTTGATTGTTATTGATGTATATGAATGCCTCTGATTGGTGTGTATTGATTTTTGTATGCTGAGGCTTTACTGAATTCATTTATCAATTCCAGGAGTCTCTTGGTTGAATCCATGGGTTTTTCTAGATATAATATCATATCATCAGCAAACAGTGAGAGTTTGATCCCTTCTGCCCCCATTTGAATACACTTAATTCCACTCTCTTGTCTGATTGCTATAGCAAGGACTTCTAGCACTATGTTGACTAGAAGTGGCAATAGTGGGCAACCTTGCCTTGTTCCAGTTTTAGGGGGGAATGCTTTGAATTTTTCCCCATTCAGTATGAGGTTGGCTGTGGGTTTGTCATATATGGCTTGTATGATTTTTAGGTAAGCCCCATCTGTACTTATTTTGTTAAGTGTTCTTATCATAAAAGGGTGTTGAATTTTGTCAAATGCTTTTTGGTGAGTTATATTTATAGATTTGCATATGTTGAACCATCCCTACATCTCTGGGGTGAAGCCCACTTGGTTGTGATGGAGTATTTTCTTGATAAGCACCTGGATTTGGTTAGCTAGGATTTTGTTGAGAATTTTTGCATCTATATTCATAAGGGATATTGGTCTGTAGTTTTCCTTTTTTGTTGCATCCTTTCCTGGTTTTGCTATCAGGGTTATGTTGGCTTCATAAAATGTGTTGGGGAGGTTTCCATTATTCTCGATGTTGTGGAATAATTTCTGCAGGTTAGGCACCAGTTCTTCTTTGTAAGTGTGGTAAAATTCAGGTGTGAAACCATCTGGTCTGGGACTTTTCTTTTTAGGAAGGTTTTTTATTGCTGTTTCAATTTCAGTACTTGATATTGATCTTTTCAGGAATTCTATTTCTTCCTGGTTGTGCCTAAGGAGGCTGTGTGTTTCTAAGAATTTGTCCATTTCCTCTGCATTTTCCAGTTTGTGTGCATAAAGGTTTTTGCAGTATTCATAAATTATATCTTGCATCTCCATGGCATCTGTTGTAATTTCTCCTTTATTGTTCCTGATGGAGCTTATTAGAGATTTTTCTTTTCTGCTTTTCGTTAGTTTAGCCAAAGGCATGTCAATTTTGTTTATTTTTTCAAAGAACCAACTTTTTGTTTTATTAATCTTCCCTATAGTTTCCCTGTTGTCAATTTCAGTTAGTTCTGATTTGATTTTATTGCTATCACATCTTCTGCTGGGTTTGGCATCAGTCTGTTCTTTTTCTAGCTCTTTGAGTCAATTCATTAGGTTTTCTGTTTGTGATCTTTCTGACTTTTGGATATAGGCATTTATGGAAATAAACTTTCCTCTCAGGACTACGTTAGCTTTGTCCCACAGATTTTGATAACTTGTATCTCCTTTGTCGTTTAGTTCAAAGAATCTTTTGATTTCCATCTTGATTTCCTTGTTTATGAAGTAATCATTCAGCAGAAGGTTGTTTAGTTTCCACCACTTTGTGTATAAATGAGTTTCTGTTAGGGTTGATTTCTACTTTTATTCCACTGTGATCTGAAAAGATACATGGTATAATTTCTATCTTTTTAAATTCTTTGAGACATGCTTTGTGTCCTAGGATATGGTCAATCTTAGAAAATGTCCCATGAGCTGATGAGAAGAACGTATATTGAGTGGTTTTGGGGTAGAATGTCCTGTAAATGTCAGTCAGACCCATTTGTTCTAGCATTCTGTTTAAGCCTACTATTTCTTTGTTAATTTTCTGTTTGGAGGATCTGTCCTGTGCTGTCAGTGAGGTGTTGAAGTCTCTGGCTATTATGATGGTGTTTATCCATTTGTTTAAATCAAGTAGAGTTTGCTTTATGAATCTGAGTGCACCTAGGTTGGGTACATACATATTTAGAATTGTTATGTCTTTTTGTTGAACTGTACCCTTCACTATTATATAGTGACCTTCTTTGTCTTTTTTACTTTTGTTGATTTAAAAACTAAGTTATCTGAAATCAAAACTGCCACACCAGTCTTCTTTTGGTTTCCATTTGCTTGAAAAATTGTTTTCTGCCCCTTTAACTTTAATCTAAATGCATCCTTGAAGGTTAGATGAGTTTCCTGAAGATACATGGCTTGTATTTTTTTTATACATTTGGCCAGCCTATGTCTCTTGAATGGGGAGTTCAAGCCATTCACATTTATTGAGATAACTTATAGGTGGAGCAGATTTCTGTTCATTTTGTTAGGTTGAACTTTGTTTCTTTGTTTTCTCTCTTGAGCCATTGTGGTATCTGGCCTTTGATCTTTAGCTTTTGAGTAGTTTTACATTTGTGAGTGTTTATTGTGCTGATCTGTGGGTAACACTGTTTTGAGTACTTCTTTGAGGGCTTGTCTTATCTTGGTGAATTCTCTCAGTCTTTGCTTATCTGACAATGTCTTGATTTCTCCTTCATATACAAAACTTAGTTTTGCAGGCAACAAGATTCTAGGCTGGGAATTATTCTGTTTCAGAAGAGTGAGAATGGGGCCTCAGTCTCTCCTTGCTTGTAAGGTTTCAGTTGAGTAGTCTGGTATTATTCGGATTGGCTTTCCTTTGTATGTTACTTGCTTGTTTCACCTTATAGCTCGTAGAAGGGCATCTTTAGTTGATATTTTGGTCATTCTAATGACTGTATGTCATGGTGTCTTCCTGTTTGCATTGAATCTCCCAGGGGTCCTTCGAACTTCTTGTACTTGGATATCTAGATTTTTAGCAAGTTTTGATAAATTTTCCTCTATTATATCTTCAAATAGCTTATCCAACCCTTGCATGTTTTCTTCTTCCCTTTCCAGAATCCCCATAACCCTCATGGTTAGGTTTCTTCACATAATCCAACATTTCTTATAGACTTTGCTCTTTTCCCTTATTTCTCTGCTCTATCTCTGTGACTGACTTATTTAATTAGAAGTTATCTTCAGCTTCTGAGATTCATTTTTTTGTTTGTTCTACCCTATTCTTGAGGCTTTCCACTATGTTTTGTAGTTCCCTGAATAGATTCTTCATTTCCAGGAGTTCAGTTTGATTTTTCTTTAATATTTCAATTTCTTTAGTGAATTTTTCTTCCAGGTCTTGGGTTCATTTTTTGTGGTTTCTTCATGTTAGTTATCCATTTTTTCTTGCATGTCATTGAGTTTTCTTACAATCCATGTTTGAAATTCTTCTTTTGTCATTTTAGTTTTCTGACTTTGGTTGATGTCTATTTCTAGAGAGCTGGTGTTCCTCTTTGGGGGTGTGCTTTCCATTTGAGTCTTCATACTTCCAGAGTTTTTTTGCTGATGTCTTCCCATCTGGATCAGTTGTTGCTTCTTACCTTTAGATTTTCATTTGCATAATGACTCTCCCTGTTTAGTCTCTGAGCCAGTAGGTGGTGTTTTTAGGTGAGATTCACCACCCCCTGTGTGATGAGTCAGTAGATGTAGTAAAAGTGTGTGCAGAATGACCTCCCTGTCAGTAGGTGGCGCTCGCTGGGAGGAGCAGGCTTTGGTGTTGTTTTTGGGTCCTGTAACCATCTCTTGTTCCTCTGGAGAGGCACTCTTGTGCCTCCCATGGTGGGTGGTGCCCTGGGACTTCCAAGTGTGTCTTTATTCTCCACCTGAGTGAGGGCTGATCTGGAAGTGAGTCTCGGCAGAGCTGGCATGGGTAAGCCTGCCCTCAAACACCACAAATGCTGTTAGCAGGAGTCAAAGATATGTTCTCTGCCTCTGGGCAAAGCTGTCAGGGAGGGGCTGGAATGGCCCCGCTCAGCCAGAAAGTCTGCATGTGGGGGTGGGGCTGTCTGAGACCTGTAGTCTGGAGCAGGCCTCACTTCTTCCCAGCCTCCCCTATTCCACAGTTTTTCCCGGGCCGCTGCCAGCAGGCAGAATTTCAAGCGAGCAGATCTCCTCTGTCTGTGATGCGGGCTGGGCAGTTCCCTGCCCAGGATCACAGCCTGGGCTGGGCACATGGACCCCCCCTTGGGAGGAGGGGTTGCCTTCAAGCTCTCTGATCTGCCCCCGGGGGCACACACACCTTAGTAGGCTCATTCACGAATATCCCTTCTGTGCCCCGGGCAATGCAAGACTTGGGTGCACGGGATCTGGTCTGCAAGTCTGAACCCTGGGCCCCGGAATTCAATCTGTGACCCCGCCAGGAAGAGGAATGCCAGTCCTAAGTCACCCACATGGAGCCCCAGCTGGGTCAATGTCTCTCAGCCTCAGGATCTGCCCCATTATCCTGGAATCACCAGGCCAGCAGCACCTGGGAGGGCTGGCGGGTGGGGAGCTCACAGTCTGAGTACTCCTCAGTCAGCAATAGGGCCCCAAAAGGGAAGGTCCTGTTCCCTGGTGATGCCTCTGGGTGGTCGCTAAATTGTCTTTCTCAGCAGCTGAGGATAGGGAAGGGGAAGGGGAGAATGGAGCAATATGGCGCCTGCCCATTGGCTCGGGTCCGTGCGTGGGGAGGTGCCCCGAAGGACCTGGAAGCCTGCTGCCCTGTCTCCAAGAGGCTCACCACTCGCTGGTGGCAGGCGAGGTCACCAGGCAGGCTGGTAACCGCAGGTCTCTCCAACCACTGGGGAGCCCACCAGTGGTCTAAGATGCAAGGAAGGGGAAAGTTAACCACTCCACATACCCTTATCGCTGGTCTCCAAGCCTCTGTGGGCTCTCTTCTTCCAGTTCTCCTCCACAACCTCCTCCTGTGGAGTCTCCCATAGTCTCCGGTACCCCTCCTTCCGACCCTCATCTGATGTGTGCTTGTCTGCTTGCTTATTTCTTCCACTTTCTTCTAAAATCTGTCTTTTTTGCAGAGATACTCTACCAGGCAGTTTTTCTCGTCCGCCATCTTGCTCCAACCCCTGTTTTGAATTTTGATCAAAGTCCTTTCATGAAAATGTTGGTCCTTCTGGTTACAACAGTTGTATAACTTTTGTGAGTTAATCCGAGAAGTTGTTCTTTGTCCTAATTCAGTGCTCATTTGGACTGGTGGACTTATCTTATGATGTCATATTTATAAGACTGCAGCTAAAATCTGAGTTCTTAGAGCCACCAAAAGATGGACAAGATAAAAGTGGAAAATGGAAAGCTACAACTTTTAGGTGGGTAGTGATATGCTAAGTGCATATTGCTTCAGATTTGCATTTATAAACCATTTTCAAATATAACTGAAGGGTAAAAGTAGTGATTGGCCACAGGATAAGGCAGAAAATTTATATAATATTTTCTAATAGTTTTTTTCCTCTAGAAAATTTTATTTTGGTTCTGTGAAGAATGTCATAAACTTGGATCATTCATGGATTAATTTGAAGCTATTTTTAAACAAAAAGCAAATCCATCTCCTAGCAGATTTGGTTATGGTCATGATGACAGATGTATAGCTGTATATGTTAGACAAACTGTTAGCCACATCAATCTTATGCATCATGCAGTGTGACATGTGAATTTGTAATATCTCCTAAGTACTGCTAAGGTTATATAGAAATTTCTTTGCAGGTAGTTAGGTCTGATTTTGAATTCAGATGTTTTTAGCACAGACATAATATGGAAGTATATTTTTTGTTTTTCCTGAATGCTTAGATTTAGTCAGTTTACTTTTCTTTTCTTTTTCTTTTTCCTTTCCTTTCCTTTTCCTTTCCTTTTCTTTTTTTCCCTATCTGGCTGTGTTGCTCAGGCTGGAGAGCAGTGTTGTCATCATAGCTCACTGCAGCCTCATACTCCTGGGCTCAGGTGATTTCTTGCCTCTGTCTCTCCTGAGTAGCTGGGACTACAGGCACACGCCACCACCCTTGGCTAATTTTTCTAGTTTTTTGTAGAGATAGGGTCTTGCTCTTGCTTAGGCTGGTCTTGAATTTCTGGCCTCAAGCAATCCTCTAGCCTCAGCCTCCCAGAATGCTGGGATTATATGGGTGAGCCACCATGTCCACCGACAATCCTTTTTTTCTTTTTTTTCATATTTTTTTCTTCTTTGTTCCTGTTCCTCCCTGCATGCCTTGTGAAGATATATATCAGTGCTCCATGCAACATTAAAGAAGCAATCACCCAGCTCATACCCTGTGAGCAGACCTTCTCTTACTTCAAAGATATAACTTGGATGGTCTGTTTAATAGCTCATAGTGAAAAAAGCAGCAGTGATTTTCTGTGTATTTGGGCAAAATACACAGTTACATAGGATAGTTTAATGTAAATAAAATTTCTGCTGGAAATCTGAACTTTCCTGTTTGACTCTCATTTTATTCTTAATGCATTAGAGTTGTTTTGTATTGATTTCAGCACTAGGGCTAAAGATTTTATTCTGTGTAATTCAAGGCATATTTGGAAGAATTAAGAGGAGAACAGGGATTTTATAGTCATGTTCTAAAAAGTTTGTTTACTTGAAGGCTGGTAAACTCCTTGATAATAGATCTTTCTCTTTAATCTGTGAGCATGCTGGCATCTCTGTTTTAGCTAGACTCTAATGTAAAAGGTGATATTTAGAAAGTAATGATAAAAAGCTATTTCTATTCTTATTTTAGTTACTCAATATTACCTTTAACTGAATTCTTTATATTACTGCAGTTTCTCAACTCTAATCTGTTTTTATTTGTATTTATACTTATATAAAATCTTACCTAATATTAATCCATAACAGTTTTTGTGACCTGGAATTGGACTGTCAGGAGTTGTTTTCTTGTTGAGGCAGGTGGAAATGCAGAGATCACAAGAGCTATGCTTATAAGATTTAATTATAAAACTAAGCTCTCATTTATCTTTAAAATTAAAATATTGTTTATGTGACAAAAATCATTTTTGGCGTGAACTAAATAATTGCTACTCAATTGCTTATCAAGAAAAATTAAAGTTACTCTTTAATTACAATGTTACGAGTTACTGTTCCAAAACCCGTTTTTTAGGTTTGAGATTTTGTAACTACTACTGAATATTTTCACAAGATGGAAGAAATTTTGAGCTAAAGGCAAGACACTCTTCTAAAGAAGAATTTGAATAATTAAAACAGCAATATAATTGGAAGAAATAAGACAAGGGGTGTAGCTCACTTCCTACAAATTTAATTTGAAGCGCAGGGAGGACTTGTGGATGCGCGTGTCCTTTCTCTCCATTTCAGCGGCGACGTGAAGTCATACTCTCCCGGTCCCCAGGTTCTCATCAATGCCTCAAGATTTATGCACATATTTAAAGCGCATAAAACATCACATACCACATCTAAATTGGATTTTCCAATGTATGCTATGCCACAGAAATACTGGTTTCTGTGTATTCTCTGTAAACAATGATTCTCTACTAAGGTATGTCTAGGAAATACCACAACACAGTACATTTTTCCAGCATCATATTAAAGGCTTTGAGGCCATGCATTAAAGAAAGTTTTACTTTTACTTTTTAACAGATTTTTCTTACTTGTTTGAGCATAGAACTTCATTCTCCCTCAGCCTGCCCCTCTCTTTGTAAAATTATACACTGATATCCCATATAACTAGCATTCCCTAGATCAGTGTCACGTGTGATATGTATGACTTTGTTAAACAGTGTGGGTGTTCATGTATGTTCATGCACCTACATACTATAACACATCTGTAATTTGTTAGCACTGTGCTTATGAAGAGATGTGACGGAGCGATCAAGAAGACATCGCTTTGGGTGCACAGCACTGCCCAGGATCTGCTCCCTAATGGTAAAAATCTAGAAACCCAGTTTTGCCTTTCCTTCAGAATTGTCTGGATGGAGGAAAATTGAATTGTTTTAATTAAACATACATGGGATCAATGTTTAAATAAAACTATACATTTATCAAGTAATGACCAAGAATTCCCATTATCAAATATGGTTTATGTCTGATTATCAAAATATGATTTATGTCCACACTGTCCAACATACCTGCATTAAAGATTCCCAGTGTTTCTTGGAGGTAGAGAATCTTAAGGAATATTTTGTTGTCCAGACCTCAATGAAGAAAGTTTCTTTTTCTTTTTCTTTTTTTTTTTTTTGAGACAGTCTCACTCCATTGCCCAGGCTAGAGTGCCGTGGCGTCAGCCTAGCTCACAGCAACCTCAAACTCCTGGGCTCAAGCAATCCTCCTGCCTCAGCCTCCTGAGTAACTGGGACTACAGGCACGCGCCACCATGCCCAGCTAATTTTTTATTTTTCGTAGAGATGGGGTCTCCTGTTGTTCAGGCTGGTCTTGAACTGCTAACCTCAAGTGATTCTCCTACCTTGGCATCCCAGAGTGCTAGGATTACAGGCATGAGCCACCGCACCCAGCCAAGAAAGTTTCTTACCCATTCCTGCCCCGTAGAAGCATTTACTTGCCTAGTTCTCAGATTGGCCAATCTAAAATTTCTTTCCCCAGAACAATACTGATAAGGACCCCACATCTGCTTCTCTGTCCTGATCAGCCCCACCTGTTCGTACTTTGGCTCAGTAGTTGGACAAGACTGCCTTTCCTATCTTCTTCTTCCTCATGTCAACTATGCCAAGCCATTTAACTCTTTTAGCTTCTGTTTAATTATATGTAAAATGGGGTCAAAATCGCATCTTTCAGACCAAAAGTAGTCTTTGTGGTGACACCAGTAGATACTTACCATTGCCCATTTTAGAGAATCATAAAATTTTGGAACTCTAGAAGACCTTAGAAATAATCATGTTCATTTCCTTGACAATACAGTATAAATATTTTTAGAAAATTGAGATGTGAGGCAGTTATGACTTGCTCACAAACCCACATTTAGAACTAAAACTCAGCTTTCTGGTTCTGATTAGATCTTCCCAATTAAGTAATTAAAAATTCTTCAAGACAGATAGCATATTTTATACTACTCCTAGATCCTAGAGATAAATCTCAAAAAGAAACTTTTATAAGAAAAAAAGTTCTTTTTTGTATTTCTGTGTTGATACCATCTAAAATGGGCTATGTAATTTGGGATGATCCTAAAATGTTTATCAGATCATTTAAGATCAGAGAAGATAAAAGTAATATTTATAATGTATGGAAACATTAATGTATGTTTCTGATGAACACATAGCTATATGATACTCTTTTAAAGCACCTATATAGTTGAAGTTTCTCATTTTCCTAATACTTTAAGTACTAAAGATTTTTTTTTACTTTCTTTTTTCTTCTGGATGGACTACAATAATTTTACTAATGTTATGAAATAATATTGGCAGTTTCTTTAGGACTGGAACATACTGAAGCATTTTAAATTGATAGCTGCTTGATGGGTAATTGGATTAATGGCACCTCCATTATTAATCTTTAACCCTTTGCACTCGCTTGCTTTTTTTCTCAATTCCTTTATTCTACTCGGGATTTAATTTTTTAAATACCCCAGATTTTACAAAGCACAGCAGTAGGATAAAAACCTGGAGTTTCTTTTCATATAAACTTATTTATTTGGATTTTTTTATATTTCAAATTATTGATACATTCAAAGAGTAATTTTAATCTCTAGAATTTTTGCTAGCCATGTTGAGTCACACTCAACATCCAAGTGCAAAGGGTTAAGTTGAATATTCATTTTACCCTCAATAATTACTTTGTAATACTCTAGAAGTTAACCAAAACAGTATAATTGCTAATTGTTCCAAAATAGGAAGAAGAAAAATTACTAGGTTGTCATGGTAACTGTAGTTGATTAGGATTAGATCAATATGAAGATGGAACTGTTGAAGTTTGCACAGCACTTCTCAGAAACACAGATGGCATGCCTTTTAAGGCAATGGTAGGGAACAAAATCATGTTTGAAAAGGAGCAGATTTTTTATGGATATAATACAGTATATAATTGGCAAAATGCCTGGGTTGCAAGGATCTCCTGGTACAGAACTTTTCAGTAAAATGCTAGGTATGTTATTAGTTTTCTTCACCTGAATATTTTAGAGGGCCCTGGGGATGCAACAATTTTAGTTGACTCTAATATAGTTAATTTCTACATTTTGATAATTTGGGTTTTTTTTTTTTCATTCTTGATTTTAGGGCTAAAGACATGAGAGAGTATATCCAACAATACAGAATTACACACTGATGAATTAAGATTATCTTGGTGAATTAGATGTTTATTATATAATTTTGACTCCAAGATTTTATTCACATTTCACCTCTCTCAATGAGATTTGCTCTCACTAGATGGTATTAAATATTGCAACCTGCAACCCCTCCCTCAAACTCTTGATTCCCCACAAATGGCCCTATTATTTCTTTTTCTGTTAACACTCAATGCCTTCTTACTCTATAACACAATTTACTTATTTATTGTATTTATTATTTGTTGTTTCTTTCCTCATTAGAATATCACGTCTAAGAGAATAGGGATGTTGTCTCTTCTGTTTCATGGTGTATTCCTAGTGGCTACAACAGTGCCTGGCACACAGAGTATGCTCAATAAATATTTGTTGAATGAGAGAATGAATACCTTGACAGGTAATTTTTATGATAACTCTACCCATGGCATTATAGAAACTCATTGAATGACTATGGACCCTGCTAGAAATTACATAAAGTTCTCATGTATTACTAGAAACCATTCTGTTGGACTTATGTAGCAGTTTTATTGGAAAAATTATACCTCAAGGAATAAAAATGAAAGTGTTTGTTTTTCTATGATTGCCTCTCAAATATACTGTGACTAGGCTCCCCCACCCATTCTCCTTCACGTGTGGTCTTGACCAGACTCCATAATTTTTGCAGCATCTTTTGGTTATTTTAATACAACTTTATTTCAGTATTTGAAATTCAGTCCTATTCATTTAAAAACTCCCAACCGAGGCCTAAGTCAGGGCCCGTCTTCCCAGCGCAGGCTTAAACTCGGCGGCACCTGGAGTCCAGAGCGAGGGGTGCTCCCTGGGAGCGCCCTGCCCTCTCGGAGCCAGCGCAGCCCTGGGGGCTGCCGCGTCCCCAGACGAGGCTACAGGCCTGCAGGCGTTGCTGCTTTGCGCCAGCACTGGCTGGCCGCGGGGACGCGTCGAGCGCCGGGCGCCCAGAGAGGCCTTGGGGGCTCCCGGCGAGGACGTCGCTTCCTCTCTCCCTTGGCACCGCCCGGCCGCGCCCACCAGCCGGCCGGCCCGCGCCGTGCTCCCGCGCCTCTCGGGGCGCCCACGTGGTCGCGGTCAGGCCTCAGCAGCGTCTGCAGTCGCCGCTGCGTTCCTTTTAGGCAGGAGTTTCGAGCACTGGAGGAAGCGTGCGAGCCGGCGCGGTCCCGGGCGTGTCCCGGTAGGGCGGCCCGCTCGCCGTTCGTGCCAGCGATGGGACTGGACGGAGACCGAAAAACCTGAGTATTTTTTATAATTTATAAGAGACGAATAATGCTGTGACAAGTGACATTTCTAATTCGGCTGGGTAAACTGTTTCCTCAGCGTGTATCCGTTGGCTGAGACTTGGAGAGAGGCCAGGAATGAGCCCAAATTCAAGGAGCAGTTCCAGGATTAACAGATACGGGTGACAGTCTGGCAAAGGCTCCTGCCCGTCCTACCGACCTGTTTCCAACCTGCCAGCTGTCTTCAGATCTCAAACGCAGACCTCTCGCGGAGGGTATTCCGCCTCAAGTCTGCAGTTGGCATTTCCTCCGGACCTCCTCCCTCAAATAATCTATATGTTATTTAAGTTTTTTTTCTTTACTGTTATTCTAAGAAACAAATTTTAGAACTTCAAACATAGGAAGGAACTAGTCCCTACTGAGGACTGTGAAAACCCTAACAGAGCCTGCTCGTTAAGCACGTGGCATCCCACGGCAGCAAGGCCATGCCGCAGATGCGGCTGCGTGTGTGTGCGTGTGCTGCGTGTGCGTGTGCGTGTGTGTGTGCATGTGTGTGCTGCATGTGTGTGCATGTCTGTGGCGTGTGTGTGCTGTGTGTGTGTGCTGTGTGTGTGCATGTCTGTGTGGCGTGTGTGTGCGTGTGCTGCGTGTGTGTGTGCTGCGTGTGTGTGCGTGTGTGTGCTGCATGTGTGTGCATGTCTGTGTGGCGTGTGTGCGCGTGTGTGCTGTGTGTGTGCGTGTCTGTGTGGCGTGTGTGCTGCGTGTGTGTGGTGTGCCTGCAGAGACGGGAGCTTCTCCCACTGGAGTGACGTACTTGTGTGTTCAGTGGGCTCAGTGGTCCTTTTTAAAGAGATTTGAAGTACATTCTTGCAGGTTTCTTAATATTAAGATTGAAAGTTCTTTCAGTGATGAGACTTATAAAGTCAGCTTTGCTATAAAAATATTAATTCACCTCCTATTCTCGGTACTCAATCCATGTAAAACATTATATTCCAGGCTGAACGTGTAGCTTGGATACTTTAATTTTGCTGTTGAAAATATGTTTTTTGGATTGATTAACTCTGGTTTCCTTTAAAATTTTAGCTTTAATATTAATGTTCATATTCAAGTAATGAAGAATAGTTTTTAATTTCATAAGTAATGCCCTATAAAAAAACATTTTGATCACTGCAAGCGTGAGACTTGGCAACCGCACCACTATTACCTAGTAATTCAGAAAGTCAGAGTAAATGGAGGAAATTTGACAGATACAGAAGAACAGAATTTAAAACAACATTTTGGTCAGGATTATAGAGCCCTACCCACAGAGAAATTCAGTAGATAAAAATGAGGTCCATTTCTCTTCACCTATCTTTAAAAGAGTATATAATTAACACCAATTTTGTCCCATTCTGATAGGAAGAATCTAAACTAGTTTTGGAGAATAGTGCCCTCTACGAAGGAAGTGTAACCAGACATAGCGTCTTTCCTCAGTGCGCTCCATGCCCAGAAATAATGAGTCCCGACCACTGGGAGCTGCTGACGGGGCAGGGCCTGGCCGCGGGGGAGCAGGTGAGCGCAGAGGTCCCAGGTCTGAGGCCGAAGCGCAGCCGCCTCAGTAGCGGTCCCGCAAGCAGCCGCGTCAGGCCCCCCCCAGTCTGAACCTGTCAGTGAACAGGACTGCTCCCATTATGGCAGAGTGTTGTATATGTGCTTAGAGTACTGGAACAGGCAGTCAAAGGTTGTTTTTTTATTAAAAAAATAATTCACTGCCTTGTAACATGCCAGCTACACAACTCTATAAATTGACTCTTTTGTCCTCTTGAAAAAAGCTGACATGAAATTTAAGCAGTATATAATCTTCCTCTTAGAGCAGTAAAAGATATACCACCTACAAAGCTAGTAAACAAAAATAAAACAGAAGCCAAAACAAGCTTTCTTCACAAGTTTTGAACATCGTCTGTGGCTTTATGTGGTGAGATACAGCTACCGCTCTTGAGCGATCCAAGAAGAGTCAGATGGTGTCGAAATAAATCAGAACCGTCGTGCACACTGGTGAAACGAGAGGCTGGTGCACCTGCACACTAATGTGCTGTTTCTAAGTCAGGTGTCACACCATAGCATCTTCAGAGAGGCCCGGCACGATTATGGTGGATTAGACTGCAGAGCCGGTCCTGGATGCAGTAATTGTTTCACAGATGCTGACGTCGCGACTTGAATTTATAATAAATTATCGTCAGGCGGGAAAAGGTGCAAAATTAAATATCAAAGGAAAACTGTGGCTAAAATCTGTTTTGGTCTTAGGAAACCAAAATGTTTGCTACTAGTCAAACCGCCAGTATTTTTAACTGAGATCAATGGGTTCCTGTCTGACAGAAGATAAAGGTTAACATAATTGGCATTTCTCTCTCTCTTCCCCTCTCTCCCCCTCCCTCTCCCTCCCTCCCTCTCCCTCTCTCTCTCCCTCTCTCTCCCCCTCTCTCTCTTCCCCTCTCTCCTCCTCCCTCTCCCTCCCTCTCCCTCCTCCTCCCCCCTAAAAAATTATTCTGGGGCATTAGCTGAAATCAGGGGATAACCATAAGATAATTATTACATGTTCCTATTTATGTTAAATTACCTGGTTATAATTTGACCTTTAGAATTTCAAAAAAAGTAATGGTATTTATAGTGATAACAGGTAGAACTACTGTTTTTGTTTCTGTAGAAGGCCATGCTTTATGAGGGATATTAAACTATGAGAATATGAAGATAAATATAAATAATATGGCTAGTGGGATTGAAATTATGTTATTTTTCTTTAATTGTGATTTAATCAATATCTGTCATTTAGGGAGATAATAATTTCTAATGCCACCATTTAGCCAATTTTTAAAAATGCCAAAGCCAGTTTTATAATGTAAATGTTCTATTTTGTTCATTCCCAAAGTTTAATTCACCTTGCAGCCTTTTTGCGAAACCTTTGAAGAAAGCTCATGCTTTACCACATAATCAAATATCCTCTGTGTGTGTGTGTGTAATTTAATTTGAATCATGAGCTAGTTCCATGTTGATCAGCAAAGTTAATTATTATAGTAAAGCAGATAAATATGCCATGTCTTTTCCTAAGTTAAGTGTTCAACAATCAAAAAAGTTTTCATAAGTCACTTGTTGAATATTACTTTTTTTTTTTAATTGCACTCAGAGTTTTATGTAGCCTCCTCTGTGCTTGGTGGCTCCTGATGCACATTTCTACTTAAGTTGCTGGTTATTCTGCCTCATTGACATGGACAGATATTGTTGGTGAACATTTATTGTCAGTATTTTAAAACTAACTTTGACTTAGTGGAACATGTTTTTCTCTCTTACTAAGGCAAGAAAAAAATGAAGCTAAATTTTATGATAGTGGTTTGGGTGGGTGGTGCACAGACATCCACAGTAAGAGGCGCTCTTCCCCTCTCCTGTCTTCCCCATGGCACTGGGACCGCCCAATTGCCTCAACTTACCACTATCCGGGGCAGTACATGAGGTTTGCATCTTTGCAGCAGCTCCACACTTGCTCTCAACAGGGATTCAACTAATGCTTGACTGACTCGACTGAGCTCCAGTTTTCTCAGTAACATTACCAGGGGAATTTTATAAATCATCCTCAAACATTCTAGAGAAAAAAATCAACATCAATCCAACATTTCAAAGGATCGGAATAATTCTATGGCTGTTTCAAATTCTATGTCCTAAATATATTTACATTTTCTTTCTTTTTTTCTATCCAAAGCCACATAAGGAAATAATGCATTGATTCTGCAAAATACCTTTACTAATGTTAATAATTACAAGCCTACAGACATTATAAAAGAAAACAAAATTTCATGAACCTCTAAGTTTATCATACCAAGGGGGACGTTAAGTCTTGGAGACTGAGTCACATAGCAGGTTTACAATTCTACTTCATTAATTAACTCTCTTCCTCATTGTTCTTGTTCTATAAATGACTAGGAGAGACCAGATCTCCCCACTTCCAATCACTGACCTTTATTATGGAGGAACTGCTTCCTTTACCGTCCTGTGCCTGTCGCAGCCAAGGTGGCATTTGGAACCTCCATGGCAGTCACATCTTCAGTGTAAAATGTTAAAGGTACCTTGCCCCCAAAGAAAAAGACCACCTCAGCTAATCAGATTGTTGTAACTATACATTGAGCCTTATATAAAAGGATATTAAAATTCTGCTAAACTCCCCTATATATAGGGGAGTTTATATATAAACGTTGTTTATATATAAATAGTCCCAAACTTCTACACTTCAGAGCACCACATTCCATTCTTTAGAGTCTGTCCTTCCTGGCAGCCACCCTTAAACTTTACACTTAAATAAATTCCCTTTAAACTAGATTCTGACCATTTTAGTTATTTTAGGTTGACACATGTAACCAAAATACTTTATTTTTAAATCCTAAGCCTGAAAGAATTTAATAACAACACCAGCTCCCTAAATTATGCGTTTTTCTCATAAAACGAGCTGCCAGAGCCCAAGCTTAGCCAAAGTGGGAGACACTATTTTGATGCTTAGCCTTGGGCAAATTCCTTGGTTTTTCCCATCTATAAAATGAGAAAATGGAACTATTAATAGATCCTTTCTAATACTCTGAAATGTTTTATATATTGTTAGGATTATCATATATTATCACTCATATCTGAATGCCATTTTAAAATTTCTTAGTCTTTCAAAAGGTCAAATTGCTATTTAGTAATTCTATGAGTATGAGCTCTTTGTTCAGTACAATTCTGGAAATAAGGGAGGATATCAAAATCATATGGCATGTATTTGATCTCAGGGAACTTTCATTTTATTTTCTAAATAAAAGAAAAAAGATTTATAGTTTTAGTAGCTCCAAAAGTGGCATGTTTAGAACCAGCTTGTTCTCAAGAGCACTGTGTGAAATTTTCAGGAATTTTATGAGCTGTCCCACGACCCATAAGAGCATCTATGTTAAAAACTGAGTATTCATTTTTAAATTGTAACTAAATGCAGTAACAGGAAGTATTGACACCATGAAGAAACTTCATAATAGTTTTAAGCAAAAAAAAAAGTGCCTTAATTTTGATTGACAAGTCATTGTCACTGTTGTAAAATTGCTTCTCATTGATTCTGTCTCCATCTAGAGAATCATTTTTATAGATACAATTTTATTTGGCATAGACTACTTTGCATACAGTGAATTACCATGTACAAACCTCTAATGGTTGGCATTATTTTAAAGAGTGTTTTAATATTAAATTGCACAAGGGAATACTATCCTGATTGGTGTTATAAGCTTTATTACTTATATGATCTATCAGTCACTTATAAGAGTAGATATAAATGAATAAAAACTATTTCTGTTCTTAGTGTCTGAGAACAAAAGGAATATTACACACAAATATCTGTATAGCAAACATTTATGTTCAGCTGGAAAATAGTTTATTGTTGAAAAAAGTTTCCTTTTTTGCAGTCATTTAAATTTGTAAAAATATAACTGTTGGGGTGGAGTGCTGATGTATCTGAGTGTGAGAAAAATTTCTCCAAAGATTGGGATAAAAAAAAGAAATTTATTCTACATTCCCAAGCAGGAAAGGGCCAATACAGTGCAGAAAAAGAGGAAGAGTATGTTGGCAGAGGGAACCAGGTATTCAGGCTTTTTATTTGGAAGCTGTAAAAAGAAGGGGAGTGAAGATGATTTATGGCTGCAGCCAAATTAACAGTATACTGTGAATTGTTGTATCCACAGTCAGATAACAGAAACAAACAGTGGCAGGATGTCAAAGATTTTGTCCATGATGTTGCTCTTAAGATAGGATTTTGGGCAGGAAACTGAGACCTGGCATTTGCTCCCCTGCTGGTCGTTCAGGGGCTTTTTGGGAACTCTTTGTTTGAGGTTATAGGAATAGACTCTACAGGAGAGGGAGCTGGTAAATGTAAAGAGAAAGGTTTACATTTCCTTTCTGCCCATTTAGGCTCTTTTCAGATGTTATGGAAGACAGTCTCTGCGTTAGGGAGCTCATGCTTGATCTTCAGACGCCGTTAGGAAATTTCAGGGTGGGATATCTTCCTGTTATTTCAGCAAGGCTACTCCTTACAATAACCATTAACTATTTTCACTGATTAGCAGGTAAATGTCCACAAAAATCATCTTTGAAGATTTTTTTTTGCCTTATACAAAAGTTATTGACTTTATGTAAGCATGAAAAAACTTTGCATAAGTAACACCATAGAAACTATAGCACGAAAGCTTTTTCAGTATGTCTACAGTGAACAAAATGAACAGATATCATTTCTTATTAAACAAAATAATGCTTATGTCAGTATAAAAGAACTAGGTGATTAAAAGAGTGCTATGCAAGTAGGTTACTGGGTCATGATGTATATACTGGATCATAATATTCCAGGGGATGTATACAAGAAATGTGGTTTAGGGCATTTGGAAGTCAAAGAAAATATTGTTTCCTCTTCTAAAATGGCAGTTTATTGGTTTAAATTTTCTAAATCAGATTCATAGACCACCAACAAATAGTCCTCAAATAACAAATTATCATCATCCTAAAATGGAAAGATAACATATATCTTTGCTGCCCTTCCTGAAACAGTTAACCATTAAACTTTTTACATCCGATGGTGGTACTCAAGAAAAGGATTGCTGTTACAGGCAGGATAATTCTGTTGATAAGTTTAAATTAGTGTTTAAAGACATTATATTTAAAACTCCATATTGAAATACATTTCAAGTCACCTTCAGTTCTTCTTAGGAGCTATTATTATGCTCATAAAGGATTTGCAAGCCCATCTATTGTAATTTTGCCCTTGACACTTTAAAGACCAGACAAAAGTATGTGGGATGGATCATAATAGAGAAGAACGTATTAAATGCATAAAATATTTTATTCCTAGAAAAGTAGGATGTGCATTGTATGCAGAGCCTGCAAGTTTTATCTAATACATATTTATCATAAATGTACACATGTATTTACATGTAAAATATATTTTCATTGGTCTGTATGTACATACACTCGCCAAAAGAGAGCTTGTGTGTGTGTGGTATTTGGAAAGCTAATTAACCTAGTCTCTGTAGGATTTATCTAAGTTTATTTGTATGCTACTTATGTTTTGAAAAGTACTAGTGTCCTGATTTTGGAGAAGCCCCTTCTATCAAAGACTACAATTCAATTTTCATGATTCTAGAACCTAAAGTTTCTTTATTAGGGGTTATTGATGATTAAGAGTATTAGTCTAACCCAGAGCTGCTCGATAGAGAAATATTCAAAGTCTCATCCTATATGCTCATAAAGGATTTGCAAACCCATCTGAAATTTTAAACTTTCTAGTACTCACATTAATGCAAGTAAAAAGAAATAAATGAAATTAATTTAATGATGTATTTTATTTAACCAAATACATTCAAAATGGTATTATTTTAACATGTAATGCATATTTTTTAAAATTAAAATATTTTGCATATTTCCACACTGAATCTTGATATCCGGTGTTTATTGACATGCACAGCTACCTTGCTTTGGATCAGACACATTTCAAGGTCTCCATATCCCTATGTGACTAGTCACTGCTGTATTGGATGAGGCATGTCTACCTCATCTCTTATCATTTGGAAGGAAGTAGGCATAGCAGAAATAAAGACACACTGCTTTGTTCTTCTTTGTCCAAGAGGAATCAAAATTTTTAATTTAAATTATTTTTGTTAAGTAATACACGTGCTTACAAGTTGTGAAAAAGGCAAACAGTGAAAAACAATTTCCCTCCCACTGCTGTTCTCCAGCTGCCCCACTCCTTTTCCTGGAGGCAAAGGCAAAGGACGATGACCAGTTTATTGTATCTTCTCTCTGAGACGATTTGTTACTTATTTTCTATAAATATATAGGTTGTAGCATTCTTACACAACTGTTCTGCAGCTTACTTTATTTCACTTAATTGTTTGGAGATTCTTCCATCTGAAAATATAGGAGATGCTTCATGTATTTTAGCAGGTATGTGGTATTACATTATGTGGCTGTCCCATAATTTATTTAACCCAACGCTTACTGATAAATATTTAGGTTGTTTCTAACCTTTTGCTATTACAAAAGTTTGTGCATACATCATTGTTAACACACACATATACAACTATGTCAGATAAATTCTTAAAAGTGAAGCGCCAAGGAAAGCTTTTCTGAAATTTTGTAGATATTGCCAAATTGTCCTGCATGGCATTTGTGTCACTTGACTCCCAACCACCATGCAAGAGAGTGTCTGTTTTCTTACATACTTGCCAACATAGTATAGTGTATGTAGTATTAAACTTTTTGATCTTTTCCAGTTTGAGAAGAGGAAAACTGTATCTTGTTGGAGTTTTAATTTGCATTTCTTTTTAGGAATGACAGTGGACATCTTTTTAAATATTTAAAAGCCATTCACATTTCATTTTCTGTGAACTGTTCATGTGCTTTGACCATTTCCTATTAGGTAGTTGTTTTCTTTGTCAATTTTTAGGAGTCCTATGTATTAAGAAAAGTTTGGACTAGGTGTGGTGGCTCATGCCTATAATCCTAGCACTCTGGGAGGCCGAAGAGGTGGGAGGATCGCTTGAGCTCAGGAGTTCAAGACCAGCCTGAGCAAGAGCGAGACCCCGTCTCTACTAAAAATAGAAGTTAGCTGGGCTTTGTGGTGCATGCCTGTAGTCCCAGCTACTTGGGAGGCTGAGGCAGAAGGATTGCTTGAGCCAGGAGTTTGAGGTTGCTGTGAGCTAGGCTGACACCATGGCACTCTACTCAGGGCAAAAGAGTAAGACTCTGTTTCAAAAAACAAACAAAAAAAGAAAGGTTTTATGTGACTCTGACTTTGCTAACATGGTTACTTTTGCATACAAATTTAATGAATTTTTCCATCTTTTCTTTTATGGCTCCTAGATTTTGTGTCACAAAGAACTTACCTACTCATTAGATTATTTTTTAAAGTTTTCTCGGACGGTTTTTAATGCTTTTTAGGGGGTTTTGTTTTCTATATTTAAATATTAAGTTCATCTAGAATTCATCTTGGTGTAAGGTGTAAGGGATAGATCCAACTTTTGTCAGTTTTTCAGAAGACTACTCATACTCAGTTATTCCAATATCATATATTTATTTGAAATGCCATCATTATCTTATACCACATTTCTATGTGTATTTGGATGTCTTTTTGAACATCCAACTTTATTCCCTTGATTTTATTAATACTGTTATCTATTTATATGCAAGCACAAGCTGTTCTAAATGCAGTGGTTTTTTTGCTTTTTAGTATCTTTTAATTTGTCTATTGCCCTACCCAGGCCCCATTATGATTCTTTTTCAGAATATTCCTGGCTACTCAATTTGTTACTTTTTCCACATGAACTTTAGAGTCAGCTTTTTTCATTCCTAAAACATATTCTGCTAGCATTTTTATCAAGAGGACATTAAATGAATAGATTAATTTTACAGCTGTCCAAGGACATAATATAGCTTTTTACTTGTTTTCTGTTTGTTTTTGTATATTACTAAGTATTATTGTAAAATTTAATTAAAATAGGTCTTCCACATTTCTTGTTAGTTTTATTCCTAGTGTCTTATTATAACTACAATATTTTATTTGAGTAAAGCTTCTGACTGGTTGTCGCTTTTATATATCAAGGCTTTGACTTTTTCTTCAGATACTGTACTGAATTTTTAGCAACTGTTACAATTTTTCAGTTGATTCTCTTGGTTGACCAGTATACAATCTTATTGTCTACAAATAATTTTAGTGTTGCTTTACAATGTTTATATCTGATTTCTTCCTCTGTTTCATTTGTCTTGTTTAATTAGCAATGGCTATTTTAATAGAGCTATTTTTAGCCAAAAGGAAAATAGTCTTGATTTTTTTTTTGTAATTACATACTTAAAATAAATATAATAAGGAAAACTGTGGGAAAATAAGACATGACTATATCGTGAATGGGGAAGCAGTCACCTTGTGCAATGGATTAGTTAAATTTTTAGTACCTTTTCTTCTAGCTTTCTCTATTATTTGGACTTTGAAATCTCCATTAGTACTGCTCTCAAAAATGTCTGAATGATTATGACGAAATGACCATAAGATGAGCAGATTTGTATCAATCTGGTAAACTTACTGGATGCTCACTTTATGCTAGGCATAAAAATTACAAAGTAGGGGCTCTATTCCTAAGGAGTTTATGGTCTGGTGAGAGGGTAAACAAAATACGTTAAGAGTGATGCATTCAGTAATCGACTATATATAAGATATAGAAGCAGCATAGAAATGGGAGTGATTAACTCTCTTAGAGAGTCAAAGAAGGAATCCTAAGGGAGGTGATATCTGAGATGGGTTTAGAGGTCTGTCTGCGTAAGTCACTGGGCAAGTAGAAGGAGTAAGAAGGCAGTGTAGGCAGCCAGAAAAACAATGGCAGGAAGGTCTGAACTGGCTTACTGTGTTTGGATATTTATAAACTGTTGTTCTTGTTTGAATATAAACTGTGAGAGGGAGTAAGGAGGAAAGAAAGATAATAACCTCTATATGAAATGCCTTTTAAATTTGTCAGGAATTTTCAGGAGAAGTGGGCAGCCAGGCCCCATAGAGGAAAACACAGAATCACCTAGAAAGAGCATTTTATAAACTACACTTTCAGCCCATCCTGTTGCCCTTGGACTTGATGGTACTGGAGGGAGTGTGCCTTGTTTCTCAGGGATGTTTGCGGGACCAGTTTGAGAACCACTGATGCAGGCCACGTGGAGCCAGTGAAGTGTGTTCAGGAGAGCAGGATATCGGATTTGCATTCCAGAACATTCCATTTGACAGCAAATCGAAGGGAATCTTAAAGGGGTTGGGGAAAGGGCAGGCTGGGCGAGGGGATAAACCATTGCACAAAAGCAACTACAGTAGGTCACGAGACAAGACGCTGAAGATCTGGGCCACAAAGTGGCTGTGAGGTGACTCATGGGATATACAGGAGGTAGAGTAGATAGAATGATTAGTGAGTGACTGGATAAATTAGGTGCTAGAGGAAAAAGAAAAGTGATCTTTCTCTATTGTTCTTTGCACTTCAACCAAAGAAAGAATCGTTTGGGAAGGGGGCTGCTACTATTAATAGTAACTAAAACAGTGTGAACTCAGTACATTGGCTGGTGATTTTGCTCACCCTTGTTCTCCATGACCACAAATATTTGAGAGTAATCATCATTTTCTGAGTAGCTATTGATTGCCCTTTTATTTTGTTTTATTTTATTTTATTGAATTGTATTTTTTGAGACAGAGTCCCGCTTCGTTGCCCAGGCTAGAGTGAGTGCCGTGGCGTCAGCCTAGCTCACAGCAACCTCAAACTCCTGGACTCAAGCAATCCTCCTGCCTCAGCCTCCCGAGTAGCTGGGACTACAGGCACAGGACTACGCCACTGTGCCCGGCTAATTTTTTCTATATATTTTTAGTTGGCCAATTAATTTCTTTCTATTTATAGTAGAGATGGGGTCTCGCACTTACTCAGGCTGGTTTCGAACTCCTGGCCTCAAGCAATCCTCCCGCCTCGGCCTCCCAGGGTGCTAGGATTACAGGCGTGAGCCACCGCGCCCGGCCTGGTTGCTCCTTTAAATATGAAAATGAGTCTCTCACAGTTTGCTAAGCTAGTTATTCCAGCATTACGTATGCCACAATTATTCCCTAAGATGTGTTATTGGCATTAGATGTATAAATGCATTCTGATTTCTGTTTCCATGCTCTTCAGAGTTCATCCGGAGGCAGCCTGTGGATGGCCCCGAAGCGAGCCTGATGGAAGAGGACGGAACCAGCCATGCTGAGGGCAACAGACTAAGTCCATTCCTGATACCATCGCCTTCTCCCGTGGGCCAGACGGAACCGCTGGCTAGAAAGCTCCAGAATGGAAGCCCATTAACCGAGAGACCCCAACCGGAAGTAAATGGAGAGACCAAGTGGCAGTCTTTCAGAAGTTGTTATGGAGTAACCCACATGAAGGGGACCCAGGCCAGCCGCGTGAGTCCTGACTTTATTCAAGAAGGCAGAGAGTATTCCAAGTGTCTGCAGAATGGAGGAATAAAACGCACGGTGAGTGAACCTTCTCTGTCTGGGCTCCATCAGAACAAGAAGTTGAAACAAGAACAAAAGGCTAATGGAGAAAGGCATAACTTCGGGGAAAGTCAAGAAAGAAATCCAAGCGAAAGCAGCCATCAACCGAATGTCTCCGATTTGAATGAGAAAAGAGAATCTGTGAGCTCTGTGACCCAAGAAAAGACAGTTAAAGATCGCACCGGTTTTTCAACACATAACTGCAGTGGGTCTGAAAATCTAGAGCTTCAGATTCTGAACGAGCAGGAGGGGAAAAATGCTAACTCTTGTGACAAGACCATTGTATTACTTCTTAAAAACAAGTCAGTGCTAATCCCTAATGGTGCTACAGTTTCTGCCTCTTCCATGGAAAACACACACGGTGAGCTCCTGGAAAAAACACTGTCCCAATACTATCCAGATTGTGTTTCCATCGCAGTGCAGAAAACCACATCTCACATAAATGCCATTAACAGCCAGGCTACGAACGAGTTGTCCTGTGAGATCACTCAGCCATCGCATACCTCAGGGCAGATCGAGTCCCCACAGACCTTGCACTCTGAGCTGCCCCCAAAGCCAGCGGCAGCAGTGGCCGAGGCCTGCGGTACTGACATTGCCAGTAACCCAGCTGCCATGCTGGGTGCCTGTCCCTTTCAGGAACCGGAACAACCACCACAACAAAACACAGTTTTTGAGATCTGCCCATCTCCTGCAGAAAACGGCAACATCCAAGGAACCGCAAAGCTAGTATCTGGTGAAGAATTCTGTTCAGGTTCCAGCAGCAATTTGCAAGCTTCTGGTGGCAGCTCTGAACAGTATTTAAAGCGAAATGAAATGAATGGTGCTTACTTCAAGCAAAGCTCAGTGTTCACTAAAGATTCCCTCTCGGCCACTACCACACCACCACCATCACAACTGCTTCTTTCTCCTGCTCCTCCTCGCCCACGGGTTCCTCAGCTTCCTTCAGAAGGAAAAAGCACTCTGAATGATGGAGTTTCACAAGAACACCATCAATACCCCAACCAAAGCAACTCGACTCTTTTAAGGGAAGTGAAAATAGAGAGTCAACCCGAGGCACCACCATCCCAGAGTCCTAACCCGTCTACACATGGATCGAACCCCTCTCTGGTGCTTTCAGAAAGGTCTCGGAATAGTTTTGTTAGCAAAAATGACCTATGGACTCCGGGGACATTGTGTTCTGAGAAAATAAGACCAGCATCAGAACACCTCAAGGGTAACCCGCCGGTCCTCGGTAGCGGCGATCTGCAGACCCACTGCCGGCAGCTGACGAGACACACAGAACAGGAGATTCTGAGGGGTCGAGACCAGGAACAAAGGCGAGATCTTGTGCTCCCCACACAGCACTATCTGAAACCAGGATGGATTGAGCTGAAGACCCCGCACTTTCATCAGGCAGAGTCCCAGCCGAAACGTGACGAAGTGTCCCTGCCACCCATACTTCAGTGTCAATCCAACTCCTCCAATCAGATGACCTCCAAACAATACACTGGAAACGCCAGCATGCCTGGAGGGCTCCCACGGCACGCTTACATCCATAAAACAGTACAGCTGGGGCAGAAGTCACAAACGTACCAAGGTGAGATGAGCCCAGGGCCAGGTACAGTGGACCAGCATCTCCAGTTCCACAAACTCTCACACCAGACACACTTCTCCAAAACAGACCCTGCACCCGAAGCTCACATGCAGCCACTGTGTGCTTCGAGATTTCATTTTCAACACAGAACATATCCCCAAGCTGAGAAACTCATATCCCCGTTTTTAAAACAGCACTTGAATCAACAGCAGGCTTCAGAGACTGATCCGTTCTCAAACTCACACCTTTCGCAACATAAGCCTCATCAGCAGGCAGCACAAACGCAACTGCCCCAGAATTCCTGTCTCCCTCAAAACCAGCAACCACAGCCAAAATTACAAATGAAGAATAAAGAACAAATGCTCCAGACTTTTCCTCATCCCCAAAGCAACAATGATCAGCAAAGAGAAGGATCATTCTTTGGCCAGATTAAAGTAGAAGAATATTTTCATGGTGAAAGTCAGTATTCAAAATCAAGTGAGTTCCAGGCTCATCATGCCCAAATGGGACTAGAGCGAGCACAAAATATGAACAGTCGAAATTCCCCTTATAGTCAAATCTTAAAATCAAGTGAAAATAAAGGGCAGATTCCTTGCTCACACAGCACACAGCTAGTTCCAGAGAATAAAGAACAGACTATACATTCTCAGCTCTTTTTTGGAAACAAGGCCCCAAACGTGCATCATATGCAATATTTTCCAAACAGTGTGACCCCAAAGCCAGATGTTCTTCACAGGTGCTTTCGAGAACAAGAGCAGAAGCCTCAGCAAGCTTTAGTTCTACAGGAATATAAAAGTAGAAACCAAGATGTGTCTAATCAACAAGCTGCACAACTCACTCACCAAAGGTACTTGACACATAACCAAGCAAATGCTTTCCCTGTGCTTGACCAGGGAGGAAGCCGCATTCAGACACCCCCACAGAAGGACCTTCACAAGCATGCTGCTCTGAGGTGGCACCTTTTACAGAAGCAGGAACTGCAACAGCAGCAAACACAGCAACCCCAACCTGAGTCTGGCCATCAGCAGGTGCCCAGACCAATTAAGGTTGAACCTGGATCCAAGCCCCATGCTTGTATGCACCCTGTGAGCGCACAACCAGAAAACAAAGTGTGGAAAAAGGTAGCGAAGCAAGAGATTCCACCTCCAAGCTATGATAATGTGCAGCAGAAGAGCATTATTGAGACCATGGAGCAGCACCTGAAGCAGTTTCAGGTCAAATCTTTATTTGACCATAAGGCTCTTACTCTCAAATCACAGAAGCAAGTAAAAGTTGAAATGTCAGGGCCAGTCACAGTTCTAACTAGACAAACCACTGCTGCAGAACTTGATAGCCACACCCCAGCTTTAGAGCAGCAAGCAACTCCTTCTTCAGAAAAGACACCAACCAAAAGAGCAGCTGGTTCTGTTCTCAATAATTTTTTAGAGTCACCTTCCAAATTACTAGATACTCCTATAAAAAATTTATTGGATACACCTGTCAAGACTCAATATGATTTCCCATCATGCAGATGTGTAGGTAAGTGCCAGAAATGTACTGAGACACATGGTGTGTATCCAGAATTAGCAAATTCATCTTCAGATATGGGATTTTCTTTCTTTTTTTAAATCTTGAGTCTGGCAGCAATTTACAAAGGCTCATAAAAATCTGAAGCTTACATTTTTTTTGTCTTTAAATTACAGATGCTTGTGCCGTGCAAGAGAAAACTTCATTTACATGCAATTTTTCCAAAAAGTTTAAACAGTTGTGCATGTTTATTTTTACCTCTATTCAGACCCTTTAAAATTTGAATGTATCTGTTTTAGTTTAATCTATCTCCTTAACTCTTTGCATGTTATCTCCTGGAGAGACAGCCAGGTAGTAAAAAAAAAAAAATCTATTAAAATGAGAAAATAGCTGCCATGTGCAATCTAATGTAGGAACTTTTAATTTTTTTTTAAATCAAGGTTGAACGTGTTAGTAGTTTTACACTATTTCTGGAAAATGGCAAAATTATTGTCTTCAGTCTTGGTGAGTTGGGGAAATGACGCTGCTAAAGGTCTTAGTGTTCGTGAAGTTGCCTTTTCTCCCTTTGTACACTTGAAACATTGTGATTTATGTATGCTTTGATTCCATTTTCTTTAAAATTTCACTTTTTTCATTTAAAAAAATATGATACAGGCATACCTTAGAGATATTGTGGCTTTGCCTTACCACAGTAAGGACCCAGGCCCTGGCGTGGGGTGAGTGGAGACTGCCCCTGCCTGGGCGGGTGTGGGTTCTGGATCAGCTTCTCATACCTCAGATTTTGTTTGCAATAAATAAATATTCTATAGCCAAAGCCAAAAAAAAAAAAAGGTAAGGCACACATTGAAATAAAGTGAGTTAAGTGAATTTTTTGTTTTCCCAGTGTATATAAATGTTTACACTGTACGGTAATCTATTAAGTGTGCTAGAGCATTGTATCTGAAGAAACAATGTATATATCTTAGTTAAAAATACTTTATTGCTAAAAAATGCTAATGAGCACCGTAGCCTTTATGAGTCATAATCTTTTTGGTGGTGGAGTAGATTGCGCGGATGCTGACAGGTGCTGACATCAGGGTGGTGGCTGCTGAAGGTTGGGGTGACCGTGGCAATTTGTTAAAGTAAGACAACAGTGAGGTGTACTGCACTGGTTTACTCTTCCTTTCACGAACGATTTCTTTGCAGCATGTGATGATGTTTGATGCATTTTACTCAAAGTAAATCATCTTTTGAAATTGGAGCCTATCTTCTCAAATCCTGTTGCTGCTTTCTTAAGTTTTTGCAACATTCTGAATTCTTTGCTGTCATTTCAACAGTGTTCACAACACGTTCACCAGGAGTAGATTCCATCTCAAGAAACTACTTTCTTTGCTCATCTGTAAGAAGCAACTCATCGTCTGTTTTTACTGTGAGATGGCGACAATTCAGTCACATCTTCAGGTCCCGCTTCTAAATCTGGTTCTCTTGCTATTCCCCGCGCATCTGTAGTGACTTCCACTAGTAAAGTTTTTAACTTCTCACAGTTATTCATAAGGATTGGAATCAATTCCTGTCAATTGATATCAACATATCAGTGACCTCTTCCCATAAGTCATAAATGTTCTTAATAGCATCTAAAATAGTGAATCCTTTCCAGAAGGTTTACAATTTATTTTGCCTAGGTCCATCAGAGGAGTCAATATCTATGGCATCCATACTCTTAAAAAATAAATTTCTTACATAATAAGACTTGAAAGTCAAAATTACTTCCTGATCCATGGGTTTTAGAATGGATGTCATATTAGTAGGCATGAAAACATTAATCTCCTTACATATCTCTATCAGAGCTCTTGGGTGACTAGATGCATTGTCATTTGAGTAGTAATATGTTGAAAGAAACATTTTCTCAGCAGTAGTTCTTAACAGTGGGCTTAAAACATTCAATAAACCGTGGTATGAACAGGTATCAAGCTTTTCTGTTCTATTTGTAGAGCACAGGTAGAATAGATTTGGCATAATTCTTAAAGGCCCTGGGATTTGTAGAATGGCAAATGAGTATTCAACTTAAAGTGATCAGCTGTATTACCCCCTAACAAAAGAGTCAGCCTGTCCTTTGAAGCTTGAAGCCAAGTGTTGACTTCTCTTCTATAGACATTAAAGTCCTAGCTGGTATCGTCTTCCAGTGTAAGGCTGTGTCAGCCACATTGATAGTTTGTTGTTTGGTGTAGCCAACTTTATCAGTGATATTAGCTAGGTCTTCTGGGTAACTTATGTCGCTTCTACATTAGCACTCCCTGCTTCACCTTGCATTTTTATGTTATGGAGATGGCTTTTTTACTTAAACCTCACCCACCAGCCTCTGCTAGCTTCCAACTTTTCTTCTGCAGCTTCCTCACTTCTCTCAGCCTTCACATAATAGAAGAGTCAGGGCCTTGCTCTGGATTAGGCTTTGGTTTAAGAAAACCAGTGGCTGGTGTGATCTTCTATTCAAATGGCTAAACTTTCTCTGCGTCAGCAATAGGCTGTTTCAGTTTCTTACCATGCGTGTGTTCACTGGAGTAGCACCTTTAATTTCCTTCCAGAACTTTTCCTTTGCATCTACAGTCTGGCTACCTGCCTGGCATAAGAGGTCTAGTGTTCGGCTTATCTTGGCTTTAGACATGTCTCCCTCGCTGAGCTAAGTCATTTCTAAGATGTGTGACTTTTGCTGGGACACTTAAGAGGCCATTGTAGGGTTATTAATTGGCCTAATTTCAATATTATTGTGTCTTAGGGATTAAGGGATCCTCACGGAGAGGGGTAAAGTGGGGGAATCAATGGTTGTGGAGCAGGCAGAACACACACAATATTTATCAGTTAAGTTTTCTGTCTTATATGGGCACAGTTTGTGTCTCCTCAAGATAATTACAATAGTAATGCTACAGATCACTGATCATAGATCACCATAACAGATACAATTATAACGAAAAAGTTTGAAATATAGTAAGAATTACCAAAACGTGACACAGAGACTCGAAGTGAGCACACGCTTTGGGAGAATGGTGCTGATAGTCTTGTCGACACAGGGTTGCCACAAATCTTCAATTATTAAAAAATGTCATAACTGTTCAGTGTGATAAAATGAGGTATGCCTGTATTCCATATCTTTTTTTAAACAAATAGCTTTTTGTTAAACTTTAGGATACTTGATTGGTCTGTAGGAATAGGGAAGCATTTTTGCTGATGGATATAGATATATATTTATTAATAGGTAGAAAGAAGATCTTACAGCTACTCAGCATGGATACAGTGGAAGACATCTGAAAAAACAAATGTTAAGTTAGTATGACTAATGACCGCCCACCCCATGTTGTCCCCCTTGCAATGAGACACCCCACACTTTGTAGGAGGATGGAGGGTGGACCCCTCTGTGTGTGTGGTTGTTACATTGTCTCTCTGGACTAAAGTACCACACACGTCTTAGATAACCTTCGGTAAGTCATGATCAACTTCCACGCTTCTCTTATCATCCTGCTCCTAGCTTCCCTCTTTTCCCCCGTCAGCCCTTTGCGATAGCCCCTTCTTTTGACCTGACTTTCCAGCATTTTCTCTCACTTTTAAGTTGCTCCACAGTGCATACAAATGCAGGTCTGGATTGAATATTCTTATTTTCCAAACAAAGTGATTAAATGTTGTGGGGAAACAAGAATAGAAAAAGGGATCCTCAACAAATCGTGCAATATTCTGGGGTGGGGTAAACAGGAAATTTTATTTTAATCTTTTAACATCCAAGTGGCAGGCAGGCTTCTTTAAAAATTTTTTTCAGTTAAAAAAAATTGGGTTATAGTTGGTGTGACATATAATACATTCTAATTCCTTCACTGTTTTCTTTGTTTTGTTGCACTTATTTGGTTTCTAATAATTTTTATCCCATATCTGAAATGTAATTATTTTTATCAATAGCTAGCATGTACATATACTTAATTATATCGCACATTTTCTAATAGATCAGTCCATCAGTTTACTCATTTTAAAGAAAAAAATTTTTAAAGTCACTTGTAGGGCCCTTAATGTGCAGTTGGGGGATAAGCTTTGTGGATGTAGCCTTTCTATTTAGTATAATTGAGGTCTAAAATAATAATCTTCTATTATCTCAACAGAGCAAATTATTGAAAAAGATGAAGGTCCTTTTTATACCCATCTAGGAGCAGGTCCTAATGTGGCAGCTATTAGAGAAATCATGGAAGAAAGGTAATTAACGCAAAGGCACAGGGCAGATTAACGTTTATCCTTTTGTATATGTCAGAATTTTCCCAGCCTTCACACACAAAGCAGTAAACAATTGTAAATCGAGTAATTATTAGCAGGCTTAGCTATTCTAGGGTTGCCAACACGACACACTGTGCTATTCACCAGAGAGTCACAATATTTGACAGGACTAATCATCTGCTAGCTGGCACCGGCTGCCACTTTGAGATGGCTGCCAGGAAACCGAGGCAGGAACGAGAGTCAGCCAGCGTCTCCCGGCACGGGTGCTGGCGCGGGCTGCAGAGAGGGTCCCTCTCTGGCTTTGCCACTTGATGGTAAAGCGTCAAAGAGGAAAGTGCGGTAAAGTGTGGTTTATGAAAGGAACCACTGCGTCAAACTCACCTAGTGCTGCAAGTGAGTAGTTACCTCCGAAGGAAGGTTTCTCTTACTGTGAACGAGAGCAAGTGTGATAACATTGACTAGAAAGACAGATTCTGTTTACAGCTGCCTTTTTTTTTTTTTTTTTTTTTTACTATCAATCACAGGTATGCAAGTCCTTGCCTGTATCTACACAGTTACTCCTGCATGTAGAAGACTCTTAGGAGCAAGATAATCAATGCAGAGAGGGCCTTTCATATAGATATCTACAGCCCTGAGCTGTTACTCTACTAGGGTGCCTTTTCATTAAGAGGTAGGCAGTGTCATTATTAAAATATATCAGGACACATTTGGGCAGCAAGGACACATCCAGTATCATTCTTGCTCCATTTCCAAATTATTTCTTTCTAAATGAGCATATAGAAATTCACTAAATAATCCTCTAGTGGCCTGGCAGAAACAGTGAATTTTCCTAAGTGCCTTTTTTTTTTAAGTAGTGCTTTGGGCATAAGGGAAAATATAGTCTATTTCTAGAACTATGTTTTCACCATGGCTGGATACTAATTATTTGCCAGCTCCCTTTTTATAAATGTGAGAGATTCTTTGAAGAATAACCCTAACTAAAATTTATTATGACTCCCTAAGTTTTAAAATACCTAAATTTAGTAAAGGACTAAAAGTACACACTGTTTTAGAAAACTGAATTTAGCAAACTAACTTAAATTTTGTGCTTTGTGAATTGCCTATAAAAATAAACTTTCCCATTATTTTCACCCAACGCATTATTTACAAATAGTTCATTATAATTATATTTTGATACTGAAGAAAAACAAGACTTAAAAACTATTATCCAGTTTGCTTGGTGTAGACCTGTTTTAAAAAAAATAAACCATTCATTTCTCAGGAAGTGATCATAGAATAAAATTATGCTCAAATGTTCAAATATTTTAATTTCCTCTTAAATTCATTTGCTAATAATTGTGTGTGTGTGTGTTTCTGTGGGTTTTTTTAAGGTTTGGACAGAAGGGTAAAGCAATTAGGATTGAAAGAGTCGTCTATACTGGTAAAGAAGGCAAGAGTTCTCAGGGATGTCCTATTGCTAAATGGGTAAGTGTGACTTGACAAGGCTTTGGTCTTCAATCTTGAGCCTTTTTATGTATATGTCTAACCCTGAGAATTGAGTTATCCAGATCCAGGAGTCATGCCAGTTGAGAAAAACATTGCCTATATATTTTTTTATCGTGTGGTATTTCTTAAGAAGGCAGATGAGTTTTAAAATCATGAACACACTGTAATTAATTGAAAGAATTTAGTGGTGAGGAGGTCTTCCATTCCCAGTGTGTGCTAAAAGTATAATTCTTCTTGGAATGTGAAGAAGTGGTTCTTAACTGTCAATCAATCTTCATATTGTCATTTATGAAAACCTTTAACGAAGACCTGTGTGCCTTTCATTTGGCCGCAGCCAGTGCGTGATTGCCCCATTGTCCCGGGCACAGCCTGCTAACTGTGAAGGGCTCGCTTTGGTCTCTGCCTGTTCGGACACCAGGGCTAGCCCCACTTTACAGGTGGGGCAGCAAAAGGCAGAGTTGCACACGCTGCCCAGTGCTGCCCTCACTGTGAGCCAGGCACGGGAAACGCACACAGGAATCAATGCTCTCATCTGCCACAAGTGACCCTTGTTTTGTTTTGGCTGGGGCGGGGTGTGGGGCCAATGGCTGTCCGCACAGGTGGTCCGCAGAAGCTGCAGTGAGGAGAAGCTGCTGTGTCTGGTGCGGGAGCGAGCCGGCCACACCTGCGAGGCCGCTGTGATCGTGATCCTCATCCTGGTGTGGGAAGGAATCCCGCTGTCTCTGGCTGACAAACTCTACTCGGAGCTCACCGAGACCCTGAGGAAGTACGGCACGCTCACCACTCGCCGGTGTGCCCTGAATGAAGAGTAAGTGAGGACCAGGCCCTCTGCCCGCTTTGTGGCCACTGGTGGGAAAGCCTACTCTTTGGTTCGGAGGACAGGAGCTGAGCCTGCGTTTTTACTTTCGTAAAATGGGGATCCAAATGCCTGTTGCACAGTGACGCGATAAGTTGTATTTGCTGACATGAATCATTTGGGTTGTTTTATTAGTTAATATTTTGTGTACTCAGAATTCGGCCATTAATTGGAAGTTTACTAGAAGTCTAAGAGTCTGTACACACAGGGCTTCAATTATACCACAGACTTGAGATGATTTGTGCGCTTCTGCTGCAAGTGACAGCCCTCAAGCGCTGCCACTGTGTTATGGGCGCCACTTCTGTGTTGCAGTGTCTGAAACAGAAAGTAAGTTAGATGAGAAACTTTGGGATTCCTTTGTGAAGAACCTTAATATATATATAGCAAACATAAAGATAAAGGGCCTATAAAAGTCCTGTAGAAATAGAACTGAGTTTTACTTCCATGCCATTATTTCCACAATGGTGATCAAAATTGCTTCCACTTTCACTGGGCTACATGATCAAGAAATTACTTACTAGGGTTATACATCATTTTCCAGGAATAAAAAGCTTGGACTAGGACAGCAAGGGCATAGCAGTTAGATATAGTTAGTGCATCTGGATTGCTAATATTTTTTGTTTTTTAAACTTCATCCACTTTGTAAGAAATCTGAACTTTCACCTGGAGAAATCTTCGTTTTTAATACTCCCCTGCTATACTCTTCCTGTATAACATTAAAATATAGGGAAATTCACAGAGCTACCCTGAAATCATACAGTAGTTATTTTGATCATAATTGGTTCTAAAATTACTTTAATTTTACACTTCTTTCTTTAGTCTGTTTTCCTCTGTATCCACCAACTGCAAAATAGTTTGCTGCGCTTATGGAGATAGTCACGCTGCTCACGGCAGCAGCCCTTTGCTAACCAAATGTGTTCTTGTGCTGGCTCTGGCTCTACTTGGTACAGTTTTTCTGACTTTTATGTTAACACAGTTTTGCTCTCTGGGGTATGGGAGCAAACCAACTATAAATAATCTGTTTAGGAAAAGTATTCTTCCTGTATGAAAGTGTGACTTGACTTTCTATGATATGATCCAAACTTCATGCTGTGTATCTGACTGCCATCAGTATACTTTTGAAAACAATTATTCAGAAGGTAGAAAATTTTTTTTGTATTTTTTTAGAGACAGAGTCTGGCCCTGTTGCCCGGGCTAGAGTGAGTGCCGTGGCGTCAGCCTCACTCACAGCAACCTCAAACTCCTGGGCTCAAGCAGCCCTCCTGCCTCAGCCTCCCGAGTAGCTGGGACTACAGGCATGCGCCACCATGCCCGGCTAATTTTTTATATATATTTTTTTAGTTGTCCAGCTAATTTCTTTCTATGGAAGGTAGAAGTTCATTCATAACACATGACTTATGGACTGCCTTAGATGTAAAATACCTTTTAATCTACCCTAGCTCTCATATTCTTTCTTAGAAATATATATACATAGGCACCTTAAATCAGAAAGAAAATAAAAGTTAAGGTAGCTTGGGCCCATATTAGAAATAGCATTTCTTCCAGTGCTTTGAGAGTAAAAAAAAAAAAAAAAAAAAGAAATAGCATTTCTTGCTCAGCATTCAGTCCTAATGCATTGTTTTTAAAGCAAAAATCATCTTATACTTGATAGTTTGAAGTTCTAAATCACTAATTTAAAGTTCTAAATCCAACTAAAGAACTTCTTATGAAAATGACAGTTGTTCTTTTATTTAAATTTCTTTAATTTTCATTAATATTATACACCTGATATTTTTCCCCCTGAAGGCTTTTCCTTAATTTCCTATAAATGCCATTGTCTGAAATGGAATCTGACACATATAAAAAATTTATGTTAAATTTCCTAAATGCTATTACATTGCATCTGAAAACCATGAACAACAATTGGACCAGGGTCTTAGAAAAGTTGTAATTTGTTTAACTGGTCTAAACAGGAGGCAAGTACAAAACTATTAAAAGACATGCTTCAAAGAGTAAGACATTTAAAGGTCTAGCTACACACTTTTAATTATTTAGATAATTTTAAGCTTGCACTCCTATGCATACTAAGATCAATTCTCCAAATTAAAAATTTTATACTTATTAATAAACATGTGGTTAAAATAGACACTTATCCAATGGCAATAGAGACTTCACTATTTCACTAGAAATAGCTTTTGAAGTTCCTTCTAGCCTGTAAATAAATTTTATTTTATGGCTGGGAGAAGTTTAAATTAAGATTTTTTTTGCCAAGAACGGAGAATAATCTCAGATGGGGGCTGCTGACTCCGTTTCCTGTTCAAAGATGTGTGAACCTCGGCAAGTTCTTACAAATAAATCTCTGTGCCCACATGTACCGTCACCACCTGCTATGAGTCCAGAAAAGATCTCTGAGAGCATCTTTCAGTGAGAAAGTCACAAACTGATTTTTACGTTGCCTTTGAACCAAACCAGCTCTTTCTTCTTTAGCCATTTCCCTTTGAGATTTCCATCTTATGACTAAGCCTAACCGGTATTTTTTGGCAAGTAAGAGTTGTGGGAGTCAGTCTATCATTATGAGGAACTGAAAGCCAGAAGTCCCTTCTGCCATGGTGGGTGATTTTAAACATTTTAAGAAACTTTATGTTACAAAAATTTTCAAACATCCCTAAAAGGAAGAGTACAATATAAAGAATCCCATGAGCCTATCACATGGCTTCAATATTTATCAACATTGTATCAATATTGTTTTATGTGCTTCTCTCACACTTCTATACTATCCCCACACCCCACTAGTATTTCAAAAGGTGAAAGATTTATTCTGAAGAGAAACCAGAGCATCTCACTAGTATTTCAAAGCAAAACACAGATAGTATATCATCTCACCTATAAACACCTTAGTATGTCTCTCTATCAGATAAACACTTTTTTACAGAACCTACTCATAATGTGATTATCATTCATCTCAAAATTGGCAGTGATTCTTTAATAACATTTAATATTCACACCATGTCTGTTCAAATTCCCTGATCAGATCCTGTTTCAAAAAAATACACAAAGATAAAAAGATGTTGAGAAAAGTAAGTCCTTGCTCTCGATTGATACTTTGAGTAGAATTGTCCCAGTTTATATCTACTGTCTGGCATAATTATTTAATAGCGCTTCCTTTTCCTTTTAAAAATGTTCCAGTTTAGAAGATAAATTATATGATTTACAGATCTCTTTATTTATAATAGTTTCCCCTCCTCTCTTTTTTTAATGAATTTATTTGTTAAAGAGAGTGTGATTTCTCTCTGTAAAAGTTCCCACATTTCAGATTTGGCTGATTTCATCTTTGTTTTGGTTGTTACTCCTCCACCCCCAGTATCTTCTGTAGATAGCTAGAGTGATACTTACATAATATGTGTATATATGCACAGATGTATGCATTGGTAAAAATGCTTCAAGGTGGTGCTGAAATCTCCCACTTATTTTTCTTTTTTCTGCATATTACTGGGGTAAAAATGTTTAGGTTACATACATTGCCTTTGCCCCACCCCCAAGCCAGAGCTTCAAGCATGTCCATCCCCCAGATGGTGCACACCGCACCCATTAGGTGTGAATATACCAATCGCCTCTTCCCCCTCCTACCTGCCTGATACCTGATGAATGTTATTCCTATATGTGCACTTAAATGTTAAGTCAGTTAATACCAGTTTGCTGGTGAGTACATGTGGTGCTTGTTTTTCCATTCTTGCGATACTTCACTTAGCAGAATGGGCTCCAGTTCTATCCAGGATAACACAAGAGGTGCTAGATCACCACTGTTTTTTGTGGTTGCGTAGAACACTATGGTATACATATAGCACATTTTATTAATCCACTCACATATTGATGGGTACCTGGGTTGTTTCCACATCTTTGCAATTGTGAATTGTGCTGCTATAACCAATCCAGCGCAGATGTCTTTTTTATAGAATGTCCTTTGTTCCTTTGGGTAGATGCCCTAGTTCTTTATATCCATTAGGAGACACATAATGTGAGCTTGGTTCCAATTTTAGTGATGTGAAGAATGTTAAGTGTGTTCAGGAGTCATCAGCTTGATCCATCATGAAGTTCCCCACTGGACTTCGTCCTGATAGTTTTGCATCAAGTGATGGTCATTGCCTATTTCTATTATTTTGTTAGTGTGCAAATTGATAGTTTTTTTCTATTTTAATGTTGTATAAATTTAATTTTTTTGCTAGTTTTTCTATACTTCCTACATTTGAATAATTGACTTAATTTTTACTTTAAAAATATTTTACAATTAGAAGTCAAAATGGTAAATCATAGGTTAAGAATTTTTTTAAAAGATATTATATGGTCGATCATTTTTATTATATTTGCTTTATTGATCTATTATTTAACCATGAGTCAAATTCCAAGTCATATTAAAATGACCATGATGTGCTAATTTTAACAATAGTTGAAAGACCGTTATATAAATAAAAATGTATTTTAGTAGTAGCCACATTACGTGGAAAATAAACTTGACATTACTCTACCATGTTTCCACTAATTGAGATATAATTCACATACTATAAAATTCACCCTTTTAGACTACCTAGTTCAATGGTTTTAGTATATTCACAAAGTTGTGCAACCATCACCTCTACCTGGTTCCAGAGCATTTTGATCAATACCAAAGGAAAACCCAGTATCAAGCAGCCATTCCCAGTCTCCCCTCCTCTGAATGGCAACCGCTAATTAACTTTTGGTCTCTGTAGATTTGCCTATTCTGGGCATTTCATATTAGTGAAGTCATAAAATATTTGGTCTTTCTGTGTGGCTTCTTTCATGTACCTTAATGACCTTAATGTTTTCAAAGCTCATCCATGTTGTAACGCGAATCAGTACTTTTCCCCCCTTTTTAAGACTGAATAATATTTCATTGTATATATATATATACACCACATTTTCTTTATCCATTTGTCAGTTAATTGACATTTGGGTTGTTTCCACTTTTTAGCTATTATTAATATAAATACTGCTATGAATATCTGTGTACATAGTTTTGTGCAGACACATGTTTTCAGTTCTCTTGAGTATACACCTAGGAGTCATATTATTGGTAATATGGTAACTGTATGTGTAACTTTTTGAAGATTTGTCAAATTGTTTTCCAAATCAGCTCTGCCACTTTACATTTCTGCCAGCTATACAAGAAGGTTCCAACGTCTCCACATCCTCAGGAAAACTAGTTACTGTCTGTCTTTTTTTATTATAACCATCCCGATGAGTGTGAAATTTGTCTCATGGTTTTGATTTGCATTTTCCTAATGATTAATGATGTTAGCATCTTTCCATGTATATATTGGCTATTCATATATCTTCTTTGGAGAAAAGTCTACTTAAATATATTTTCCCACTTTTAAATTGTATTGTTTCTTTTTAGAGCTATTTGAGGTTTTAATGTGTTCTTGATACTAGAACTTTATCAAATGTATGGTTTGTAGACATTTTCTCTTATTCTGTAGATTCTTTTGATTTTGATAATGTCTAAAGCACAAAAGTTTTACATTTTGATTTTGGTGACACTCAATTTCTATTTGTTAATTGGTTGCTTGTGCTTTTTGGTGTCATATCTAAGAAACCATTGCCTAATTCCAGATGTCAAAGGTTTGTACCTATGCTTTCTTCTCAGAATATTATAGTTTTAGCTCTTACATTTACATCTTTGATCAATGTTGAGTTCATTAGATGGCATGAGATAAGAGTCCAGCTTCATTCTTTTCCAAACAGCTCTCTGGTTGTCTCAGCACCATTTTTGAAGAGACTTTTTTTTCTCTATTAAATTATCTAGTCACCCTTGTTGAAAATTAATTGACCAAGAGGTATGGGTTTATTTCTGATTCAGTTTCATTTTATTGTTCTACATATGTCTGTCCTTCTGCCAGTACCATACTGTGTGGCTTTCTGTAGCTTTTTAGTAAATTTTGAAATTAGAACAGGTAAGTCTTCTAACTTCATTCTTCTTTTGCAAGATTGTTTGGGCTGCTCTGGGTTCCTTGCATTTCCATGTGAATTTAAGATCAGTTTGTCAGTTTCTTCACTGGGATTTTAATGGGTTCTGTTGAATCTGTAGATCAATTTGGGAAGTACTGATATCTTTACTAGGTGTTCCAATTTAGGAACACAGGTTGGCTTTCCAATTATTTAGGTTTTTAATTTCCTTTAATAGTGTTTTGGAGGCTTCAATGTAAAAGCCCTATATTTTTATTAAAATTTTATCAAGTATTTTATTCTTTTTGATGCTAACACAAATGGATTGTTTTGTTCATTGATAGTGTAGAGTCATGTTTGATTTTTATATATTGGTCTTATATCCTGACAACTTGAACTAGTTTATTAATGCTAATTTCTTGGGGTAGCTTCCTTAGGATTCACTACATATATGATAGAAATAGTTTTATTTCTTCCTTTCCAATATGGGTGTCTTTTTTTTTCTTTTTCTTGCCTAATTACCCCAGTTAGAACCTCTAGAAAGTGTCAAATCGAATTATCAAGAGCAGACGTCCTTGTCTTATTCCTCATTTTCAGTTTTTCCACCATTAAGTATGATGCTAACTATATTTTAAGACTCCCTGATCAAGTTCAGAAATTTCCTTCTATTAGTTGCTTGCGTATTTTTTTATTATGAAATAATGTTGGACTTTTCCCAAATGCTGTATCTGCATCTGCTGACATGATCCTGTGGTTCTTCTCGTTTATTCTGTTAATATGATATATTATATTGATTCATTTTTCACATTGGACTAACATTGCATTTCTGGGATAAATCCCACCTGACCATAGTGTGTACTTTTTATATGTTGCTGGATTCAGTTTGCTAGTATTTTATTGAGGATTTTTGCACCTATATTGATAAGGTCTATTGGTCTATAGTTTTTTTTTGTGATGTACTTGATTTTAGTGTCATAATAATTATGGCTTCATAGAATGCATGCAGAAATGTTCCCTTGGAAGAGTTTGTAAAGGATCGGTGTTAATTCTTTAAATGTTTGATTGAATTTGCTAGCAAAGTCATCTAGTCCTGGGCTTTCCTTTATGGGAATATAAAAAAAAAAAGATTATTTTTTAAAGCAGTTTTAGAATCACAGTAAAACTGAGTGGAAGTTATAGAGCTTTCCCACATACCTGCCAGCCCTATGCATACATAACCTCCCCTCACTGCCAACATCCCCCGCCAGAGTGGCGCATTGGTTACAATCAATGAACCTACGTTGACACATTGTTATCACTCAGATTTCGTGGTCTACATTAGGATTATTCTTGGTGTCATATGTTATATGGATTTAGATACATGTTTAATGACATATATTCACCCTTACAGTAACATACAGAATAGTTTCATTGCCCTAAAAATCCTCTGTATTCCACCTGTTCATCTTTCCCTCACTGATAATCCTTGGCAGCCAATGATCTTTTTACTGTCTCTATAGTTTTACCTATTCCAGAATGTCATATAGTTGGGAGCAGATAGTGTAGCCTTTTCAGAAAGAAACGAGACTGGTTTTTTTCACTTAGTAATATTCATTTAAGATTCCTTTATGTCTTGACAGCTCATTTCTTTTTTAGCATTGAATATTATACATTGTCTGCATATACCACAGTTTATTTATCCATGAACCTACTGAAAAACATCTTGGTTGCTTCCAGGTTTGGGCTATTATGAATTATAAATATCTGTGCAGGTTTTTGTGTGGACCAAGTTTTCAGCTCATTCTGTCAAATACCATGGAGCACAATTGCTGGATTGATGGTGAGAGTATGTTTAGATTTGTAAGAAACTGCCAACTATCTTCAAAAGTGACTATACAATTTTACATTCCCACCACAATGAATGGGGCCATTTGCTAAAAAGATAATTTTGCTTCATTGTAGTGCCTTTGCTACTTTGTCAAAGATCAGCTGACAGTATTTATGGGGTCTATTTCTAGGCTTTCTATACTATCCATTGTTTTATTTGTCCTTTCACCAATACCACACTGTCCTGATTACTTGAGTTTTATAATACATCTTTCAATTATGTAGTATCAGCCCTCTGGCATTGTTCTTTTTGTTCAATATTGAGTTGGCTATTCTGGGTCTTTTGCCTCTTTTTATGAACTTTAAAATCAGTTTATCAATATCACCAAAAAGCTTGCTAGAATTTTGATGGGGAGATTACATTGAATTTCTAGATCAAGTTGGAAATAACTGACATTTTGACAATATATTGAGTCTTCTATCCATGAACATGGAATATCTCTGCATTTATTTAGTTGACTTCTTTCATTAGAGTTTTGTAGTTTTCCTCATATAAACCTTGTGCATATTATATTAGATTTATCCATAAGTATGTTATTTTGGGGGTTGCCTATATAAACAATAGTGTATTTTTAATCTCAAATTCTACTTACTCATTGCTGATATGCAAACAAGTGATCATTTTTTGTATGTTAACATTGTACCCTGTAACCATGCTATAATTATGTACTGGATCCAGGTTTTTTGTCAACTCTTTTGATTTTCTAGGTGATCATGCCATTTGTGAACAAAGATAGTTTGATTTCTTCCTTCCCAATCTGTACACATTTCATTTCCTTTTCTTGTCTTAATTGTATTAGCTAAAACTTCCAGTACAGTGTTGAAAACCAGTGGTGAGAGGCATATTCTTGCCTTGTTCCTGATCTTAGCAGGAACAAGAGTTTATCACCATTAAATATGTTAGCTGTAGGGTTTTTATAGATGATATTTATCAAGTTGAAGAAGTTCCCCATTATTCCTAGTTTACTAAGAGTTTGGGGGGGGTGTTTTAATCATAAATGGGTGTTGGATTTTGTTAAATGCTTTTTCTGCATTTATTACCATGTGGTTTATCTTCTTTAGCTTGTTAATGCAATAAATCACATTAATTGATTTTTAAATTTTGAACCAAGCTGGCATACCTGGGGTAAATCCCACTTGATTATAGTATAGTATTGTTTGTATAAATTGTGGGATTCAATTAGCCATTTGGTGATGATTTTTACACCCATGTTCATGGTTGATATTAATCTCTTGTTGTCTTGTGAATACTTTTTCTGGGTTTGGCATTAAGGTAATTCTGGCCTCAGAATGAGTTATGAAATATATTTCCTCTGATTCTATCTTCTGAAAGAGATCACAGAGAACTTGTATATCTTCTTCTTTAAATATTTGATATAATTCACCAATGAACCCATGTGGGGCTTGTGCTTTCTATTTTGGAAAATTACTGATTCAATTTCTTTAGTAGATATTTAGATTATCTGTTTCTTCTTGTCTGAGTATTGACAGGTTATAGCTTTCAAGGAATTGTTTCATTTCATCTAAATATTCAAATCTGGGCACATAGATTTGTTCATAATATTCTTTTAATGTCTATGGGGTCTCTAGTGATGCCCCCTCTTTCATCTCTGATATTGCAGTGGAGTTGGGTATTTCTCTTCCCCCAGGTCAGCAATGTCTTATCTAGCTCATCTAGGTTAGGTTCTGACTTAATAGATTCTGCTGAAGTTGTGGTGTTTTTCAAAATGTTTTCTTTCCCCTCCTTCTGTGGCAGCATGAAGGGATTTTTCTCCAACATTCATCATGATAACCTTATCAGCCTCCTTGGAGGTAAACAGTAACAGCAGTGAAGTGTGAGGACCTCTCTATGACTGGATGGCTCTGGAAATTTTAACTGTGAGTTATCTGCACTGAGCTTCTAGCAGTTCATTGATTACAGGTTGGGTTTTACTACCACAGCACTTGTTCCCAGAGGTTTCTGCCCACGGGGTTCTGCTCTAGTGAGTTGTGACTCTTCGTATCTGTTGCGTCTCTGATTTTATTAGGGCAGTGATTTGCCCTGTGACCTCACTTCTCTGACAAATCTAAGTAACTAATGTTGTTGATTTTTTTAGTTTGTTCAGCATTTTCTTGTTAGGGTGAAGTGGCAACTTCCAAGCTTCCTCCAGACCAGACCAGAAACTAGAAGTCCTGTGCAGGCTTTTTGATCACTAATTCAATGTTTTTACTTGTTGTAGGTATGTTCAGATTTCCTGTTTCCTCTTGAGTCAGTTTTAGCAGTTTATGTCTTTCCAGTAATTTGTCCTTGAAATTTATCCTAGATTATCTAATTTGCTGAAGTATAATTTTTATAGTATTTCTTTTAAATGCTTTTGTATGTATACATATATCTATATGATCAGTAGTAATTTCTTCTTTTTCATTCCTGATTTTAGTAATTTGAGTCTTCTCATTTTTTATCTACCTAAAGTTTTTTTTATTTTGTTGAGCTTTTCAAAGAACTACCCTTTGATTTCTTTAATTTTTTTTTCTATTGCTTTTCTCTTCTCTATTTCATTAATTTCCACTTTAATCTTTAGTATTTCCTTCATTTTGCTTGTTTTAGGTTTAGTTCGCTCTTCTTTTTTAGTTTAAGGTAGAAAGTTAGTTTATTGATTTGAGAACGTTCTCCTTTACTAGAGGCATTTACAGCTATGAATGTCCCTCCGTCTCTGTGTTAGCATCACCTTATAAAATTTGGGAATGTAGAGTTTTCATTTACTACAAAGTACTTGCTAATTTTCTTCATGATTATTTCTTTGTTCTTTGATATAGGAATGTGTTGTTTTTATTTTTACACATTTATTACTCAACCTTGCTTCTGTTACTCATTTGTAATTTTATTTCAGTGTCATCAGCCTACTTTGCATGATTTTGACAATATTTAGACTTATCACATGACAAATAATGTGTCCTGGAGAATGTTCCATGTACCCTTGAGAAGAATGTGTATATTTATTCTGCTCTTGGGTGGAATTTTTTACAGATGTTTGTTAGATTTAGTTGGTTTATAGTATTTTCCACAACCTCTGTTTCCTTTTTGATATTCTAGTCCTATCCATTAATGAGTAGAATACAGAATTATCTATTTCTCCCTTTAATTCTGCCATTTATTTGCTCCATGTACTTTGGTGGTCTGTTGCTAAGTATATATGTTTATAATTATACATCATCTAAATGCATTGACCTTTTTATCACTATAAGATTACTTGTTTGTGTTCATAATACTGTCTTAATATCTATTTTGTCTGATATTAGTGTAGCCACTCTAGCTCACTTTTTTTTTTAATGATAAGAACTAAATTTATTAGAAAGTCCCCTTTAAAACCGGTATAATTAAATGAAAATAACTTTATGAATTCAACATTAAGAGGAAAACTTCGATCTTGTGGAATGTCAAGAAAAGAAAAGCCACATTTTGCAGGATGCACATGGGAGTCAGGGGTTTATGAAGACCGTTTAATTTTGAATAATACTAATGTCAACTTCATGGGTCCCTCCCCAAAGTGGCTTCTTGTTTTCCTTTGCTTAGTCATCTTACTCTGTCAGCAAGGCTAGAACAAATTAATTTGGTACCTGAAAATATTATTTTCACTTCTACAGGAGACTAACTGAAATTATAGGCATTTACAGCAGCATTAAATTTCAGAAGTACGGCTGTGACCATAACAGTACAATTTTCAATTGTGAAAATGTAGGTGCGGCTATCCAGGTGCTTGTGTGGCCCCCAGGCTCCACGAGGGCACCTGTGGGGCTTCCTGTCCCATCCAGACCTAGGTTCATATTGTAGTTGGCATTTATGGTGGCAGCAACAATGCAGTTATGTCCTGATTAACTAAAGTCCATACTGTATTCTGACTTCTTCCATTTTGCCCTAATGTCCTTTTTCTGTTCCGGACCCCATCTGGGATGCCAGGCTGCGTTCCGCCATCGCAACTCCTTAGGTCCCTCTAGACTCAGCCTTTTCCTGGTGTTCCATGACCTTGATGGGTTGGAGGAGTGCTGCTTAGGTATTCTGTAGAATGCCCTTCCGTTTGGGTTTGTCCGATTCTTTCTCTCATGGTTAGTCTGGGGCTCTAAGCTGTACAGAGGAACTACCGAAGTGAAATGCTGTTTCTATCAAGGAATGTGCTAGTACATAATTCATGCATAACAGTGTTAGCCTGGGTCACCCAGCCAGGTAGTGTTTGTCAGATTTTTCTGCACAGGATATATATTTGATCATTTATTTATACCAGTGTGGACTTATGGATATTTACACTTTTTATTTGCTCAATTTGTTCCAGCTTTGTCCTTCAGGAGTTCTGTTAGTTGGCTCCTGTGTCCATTCGACATATCCCATGGGGACTTTTATCCCATGGGGACTTTTATCCCATGGGGACTTTTATCCCATGGGGACATAGCCCATGTTTTAATTTGTTTTTGAGCACTTTCTTACCTTCTAGCACAGTAAGACCTTCTAGATTCTTCTTGTACATTTCCTGTTCCAACCCTGGATTCAGCCGTTTCTCCAAGGAGCTCTGGCTTCATTTATTGGAGAGTGGTATGACTGCTCTTTTTTTTTTTTTTTTAAGTGTCCCTACCACTTTCTTCCAATCTTTCCCTTACCACCCAAACCGTAGGAACCAAATTATTTCCCCCTGATTCTTTAGTATTCTGTTTAGGGCCTTCAAAACCTGCCTCTAAGATTGAAACTCTTCATCACATTTGGAGGCCCTTCCTAAATATCTCTCACTTTTCTTTCATATTTCTACTGAATAGCATAGTTTTTTTCCCTTCCCTGGCACCTATAGAGTGTCAGCAGTAAGTTGAAAGGAAAGGAACACAGAGGAGACCGAGAGAAGAAGTGAGCTAAGCTCTCTCTTGAGCAGCATATTATTTTTAATTAATGCTGCTGCCATTTCTCACGTTCCCAGCCAAATGGATGCAACAAGAGTTGTGTTGGCATCTGCGACAGCAAATGGAGAGGAACAGTAGTTACAGGGAGGGGGGGACTGCCCCCCACCCCGAGTCTGGGTGCACTTTGGGGCAAGTCTCAATTCACACGCAGATCGCCGGAGTATGGCAAGTCTGTGGGCTGGAACTCGACTGCTATAGAAACGTTACCCCCGGGATGGGCAGCGATTCCTACTTGCCGTCACGCTGAAGGCCTTTAAAGAAGACCCTTCCTGGTGAGTTCCCTGCGATTGCACGCAGGGCCAGCTATGGGGAGCTCTGGAGTCAAAAATGGGCACAACTCCCACCCCCAGTACCTCGCTGCTCATTTCCAGAAAGGACAGACATCCAAGGATAGAGTCTGCCCCTCTGTCTTTGTTTCAGCTCAGTTGTTCCCTCTTCACTCCCCACTCTTTGGATTATTAGTCCTGGGCTCCTCTAAAAATGTCGGATGGTTTCCTTTGTATTTGGCTCCACAAACGGTTCTTGAGGGCCAAATGCCTGCCAGTGTCCACGGCTGACACTAGAGGAGCAAAGAGGGACAAGACATGGCTCATGGTCAACTGCAGAGATAACATCAGACTGTGCGATATTTGTAGCATCCAGACCAACATTTTCATGGTATGTTATATACGTAGATTCTGTCGCTTGTATCTATTTTTTCAGAAGTTTCTCATTTGTTTCTAGACAAGTATACTTATTTATATCTTTTAATTCACAAATAATGTACAAACACATTCCTTTTTTAAAAAATTGAAACATCACATATGAAGCCGAAGTCCTCTCTGATGGACACGCTGCTCCCCTACCCACCCCAAACCCAGCTGTACCTCCTCCTTCCCAAATCCTGACGCAAGCACTGTTTTGAGCTTTTTTGTCTATCTTCCCAGATAAAAAGTATATTAAAAAGTACATGCTCAAAGTCAGGGCTGTCTAATTCACAATAGTCTGGCTGACAATCACTGCCTGGTCTCTTCCCTCTCCTTCCATTCCCTTTCCCTGTCACTGAGCCCTGGTTGGTGACAAAATTCCAAGCAGTGCTTGGAGTGCAGATGAGCCAAGATGGCTCTTGTCAGCACTGAACAGTCAAATAGGAGACAGGCTGGACGGGGGACGGCATGCAGATGTCCTCGCCAATTAATCCAGGCTGGGCCCGATCAAGGGGGCTGGCCCTGGGAAATGAGCCAGGAAGCAAAAATCGCCAAGAGAAGCGATCGGGGCGGGAGTGCAGAACTGGAGAAAGGTGTCCGAGTGGGGTGGGGTGGAGACGTGAACAGGACCGTGGAGCTCTGGCCCTCAGGGCACAGGGAAAGCAGGGCCAGGCAGGCAAAGCCAGAGGCCCGCAGACCATGGTCACAGGCAGAAGATGGCAGCGTCGTTCCCTAAGAGGCAGTTTGCTTTGACCAAGACATCCCGCCTTAGATGTGCTTTTATTAACAGTGCCTAGATCAAGAAACGTACATTGCCGATAGCACCGAAGCCCTCCTCGTGCCTCTGAAACACGTGAGGTTTCCCTTAGTGACCCTATTCAGGCCTTGCTGTCCCAGTCTGGAGGGCCCAGAAGCCCCGCAGGACGGACAAGGGTGGGTGTGTATGTGTCAGCTCTACTTTTCCTGGGAAATAGGGACACGATTTCAAAAACATTCATGTGAGGCCAGGCGTGGTGGCTCACGCCTGTAATCCCAGCACTCTGGGAGGCCGGGATAGGCGGATTGCTTGAGGTCAGGAGTTCGAAACCAGCCTGAGCAAGAGCGAGACCCCATCTGTACTAAAAATAGAAAGAAATTAATTGGCCAACTAATATATATAGAAAAAATTAGCCGGGCATGATCGCGTATGCCTGTAGTCCTAGCTACTCGGGAGGCTGAGGCAGGAGGATCGCTTGAGCCCAGGAGTTTGAGGTTGCTGTGAGTGAGGCTGACGCCGTGGCAGTCTAGCCCAGGCAACAGAGTGAGACTCTGTCTCAAAAAAAAAAAACAAAAAAACCCACATTCGTGTGCATTTTTCTTTTGTCCTTCTATGTGACCTTCTCCCTGATAGACGCAAGGCATTCGTCCACCTGGGGAACAGAGGGACCAGCTTGGTAGGGAGGAAATGTGTAAGGACTGTTTTGGAAAGAAAGCAAAGAGAAATCTCCTGACCTTCAAAATCATGTGCTGTGTAAAGTCAACAGTGGGGTAGAGAGCCAGGCGTTGCTGGGAAAGGAGTGATGTTCCCAGTCCTCTGGCTGCCACTTGGCGTGGCCGGGGCAGGCGAGCAAAGGGGTTTTTCTGGCCTCAGTGATTGTGGGGTAGTGGGTGGCAGAGACAAAAGTGAAAACAGACGATGGGAAGAGGGACTAGAGACTGTCGGTCTTGCAACCCTATTTCCTTTTCTAGAATATTAATATCTGGCTACCTATCTTTGTATCCATCTATCCAGCTGCACACACAATGTACATATGTGTGTGATTATAACATGTGTGTTACATTATGATAGCATGCAGCACGAGGCATCCCTGCACAGTTAGGAAGGGGAGGCATTCGGCTGGGCTGCGTGCAGGTCTGCCTTGCTCCACTGCGCTGCCCCTGCACCCCTGTCGTGTGGGCACCACAGCAGGTGTCACGACACCCACCGGAGGAGGCTGCGGTGACTGCACAGCAGGGGCTGAGAGGTGTGCAGCCTGGCGGGGGACAGATGGAGGGTGTAGCAAAGACATGGCAGGGAGCACGGTGCCAGCAGGAACAGAGAGGAGGCCGGGCCAGCGGTGATGGGTCCTGGATCCCAGCCCAGCCGAAAAAGAAAAGCCACAGAGGTTCAGCCGCAGCATCAGCGTCAAGCACCGGCAGGACATCCGGTGACAGGGTGCCCCTCACGCACACCTGACAGGCAGCCTGAGGCTCAGCCCCCCTTCCCCAGTCCAGAAGATTCGTAAGCCCCATGCACCAGGACACCTTTGGAGAGGGAAAAGGGGACAGG
>VSMD01099238.1:0-64978 GCA_008750895.1 Mirza zaza
TAAGTTTTGAAGGAGGAGTAAGAGCTAGATGGATCCTGCCTTTTGAGAAAATACGAATAACTGTTGTAAATTTTTATTTTTTATTTTTTTATGTCTTAGAGACAAAGTCTCACTCTGTCGCCCAGGCCGGAGTGCAGTGGCGTGACTGCAACTCACTGTGGCCTCTAACTCCTGGGCTTGAGCGATCCTCCTGCCTCAGCCTCCCCAGACAACTTTTCCTTGTTGAGCTCATAAGATGTACCAGACTCTGGGCTCAGGTCTTTACATGGCCTATCTCATTTAAGTTATCACAGCTACTCTCCCCTTCTTCCAGATGAGGTAACTAAGTTTCAGAAGCAAAATGACCTGTTCAAGGTCACTCCGATAATGAAGAACAGTAATTATTGCTAACAGCTCCAAACTTTCTCTTCGCCAGGTCCCAATCTCAGTCATTTCACCAAATTCTTTTGACAATCCTACAAGGGAAGGTATCCAGAGAGGTTAAATGGCTTACCCTAAGTTGCACAGCTAAAAAGCAATGGATCTTAGGGTGTGAACTCAAGCAGTCTGGCTCTAAAGCTTGTGGCACTGCACTGCCAGACTTGCTCAGGGGTCTGTGCTCTCAGCCACTAAGAGTAAGTCTCCTAGGAGGTTAATGAGGCAGATCCGGTAAAGCTCTTAGCGTGTGTCTGACAGCCCGCAAGCACCCTCTGTGCTTGGCTGCTGTTATTACGGACTGGTACTCAGGCACTAGAAGTGATCCATCCATCCAACATCTCCTTACCAGATGCCTGCCCTGTGCCAGGTGCCGTGCCGGGCACCGGGGCTGCAGTGATGGAGGAGGGTCCAGGAGCCCGTGGAGCTTGCCGTTCGTAAAGCGCCTGCAATCCCGTTCAAAAATGCCTGCGTCCTAAGGGTGAACCAACACACACAGCCGGGGGGGATGATTGTATTTATACTCCGGTCTCAAGTTATGTTTAAGAAAAAGCTTAGCACAGGAAAAAAAAAAAAAAGCTGGGAAAAGAAAATGTTAATGCTTGTCTCTGGGTGGCAGAACCATGGATGAATTTTTTTTTTCTCTTTAACGTTTTTCTACATTTTACAATTTTTCTCTAAGGGAAAAATGTCCAAAAGGTGAGAAATGGTAATGGTCCCGGAGCAAGGACAGAAAACCTGTGAGCACAGCCCTGACTCTGCCTGCTCCACCCGGTCTGCCCTCACAGCCCTGCGGCCAGGCTCGGTCCTTGGGGGGCCGAGGGCTGCTCCCCACCTGCGCCCCCTGTCCGGGACCCTGCGGTACGAGTGCCCCACCCTTCCTCACGTTGTATCCCCACGTCACCCCTTCCCTCTAGTTTTCTCCCCCCCCTTTGACATTCAATTTCATCCAGAAAAATAATGAGACATGGGTTCTAAATTGGAATGAATAAATGACATTCCTATTCATTATTTAATCTGCTCTCAGACTTGAATGAACACTTCCAGGGGTAATTACCGCACGACTCCGGATTCATTTCTAGGAAGCAGTCGCCGGTGGCGAGCGCAGAAGGTAACGACGCAATTCAATATTTATGAAGCCACATTTCCCAAGAATATCAGGCCGAGAAGGCGCCTGCAGAATCTTCACCTAGTGAATATAAAAACCATTTGCTTGTGTTTTTCCCCCCCTAGTGCTTTGGCAAAGAGAAGAACCTAGTTTTCCCCTCAATCACGCGTGTGCACACACACGCACACACACACACACATGCTGATTGTGAACCATCAGTCTGGGTCCTTGGACCCAGGGGACCAGGGCAGGGAGCTTCTGTACAAAACGGTCCCTGAATAACCAGAGGTGGTCCGTGGAGGTCACGTCTTCAGAGACTTGGCAAGCTACGGCTGCTCCGAAGGAATTCGACCACTCAAACAAACATTTCCGGACGATCTACACAGCAGGTGCGTAGCATGTTTTAAAAACACAACACGAAAGTACCAACCATAAAAGAAAAAGCGGGTAAATTGATCTTAATCAAAATTAGAACCTTCTGCTTGTCAAAAGATCCCATGAAAAAAAAAATGAAAAGGCAAGACGCAAACTGGAAGAAAATATTCATCACACACGCTTATCCGACGATGGACTTGTGTGCAGAATGCATATTGATGGTAAATATGTGCAACTCAGTGAGACAAAAACCCAATAATAGAACGAACAAAAGATTCAGACAGACACGCCTTCAAAAAAGAAGACGTACCGACGACCAGTAGACACGTGAAAGGATGCTCAACATTGTCGGTCAGCAGGGAAGTGACAACTAAAATCACAATGAGATACTACCACACATACATTAGAACGGTGAAAGTCAAAAGAAAAACTGGCAACACCAAGTGTGGGTGAAGACACCAGGCAGCTGCAACTTGCACACGCTGCTGGTGGAAACGTGAAGGGGCAAATCCACTCTGGAAAACACCTTAGCAGTTGACTGTAAAGGTAAATATAGACCTATCACGTGACCAAGCAATTCCACTCTTAAGCATTTAGACACGAGAATGAGAATGTGCGTCCACATATACCCAGAAAAGGGCTTGTATGTGAATACTCACAGCAGCTTTACTTAGAATAGCCAGTAACTGGAGACAACCAAACTACCATCAACAGGTGAATGGATAAACAGTCCGAGTTCTGGTCACAGCATGGGCTACTCAGGAATAGGAAAGGCCATCACTGCTGACATGAGCAAAAACGCACCGTGTGGTGGAGTATGACGCTGAACTGAAGAAGCCAGATGTGAAGAGCCCAAATGGTAAGAGCCCATTTATACGAGGTTTGAGAACCGGCAAGATTAACATACAACAGAAAATGGATCAGTGATTGCCTGGTTGGGGTGGGGCTGCCCACAAAGGGACGTAAGGGAACTTTCTGGGGTGGCAGAAATGTTCCGCATCTTGATTGAGATGGTAGTTATGAGGGTGTTTACATTTGTCAAAACTCTTCTAACTGCGTGCTTAAAATGTGCACTTTTTATGATATGGGCCTCATACCCAATATGGTCAATTAAGTCAAGAAAAGCAGAGCCATTCCCTCCAGTTCTAAGATGTTATAAATCCCAAGATTCATCTGTATTCTTTTTATGAAGAAAAAGAATGGAGCAGCCTGTACTCACAGCCCAACGTTTCCCAAGAGCATCCAAGCCCCAAATCTATACCCCATTCCTCTGTGAGCATCTATTAAATCCCTACTGTGAGTGCTGCACGTCAGAAAGCAACGTAGCAAAGGAGTTAAGGGCACAGCTTTGGTGGGAGATGATTCCGAATCCAAATCCTGCTTATAACAATGCTGCCGGGCACAGAACATAGAGCCTACTGGGGTCCCCTGCGGGTAGTTGTGCCTTCACTGGTAACAGAACGCTGGACTTTGGCTGGCAGGGGGCTTCCTGGACCAGAGACCGCGTTGCCCAGGTCTCCCTGTGGCTTGGCGCAGCCCTGCGATGTCCCACCTGCCAGGATCAGTGGGAAGCGGAGTCTCGAGGCCTCCTGCAGGACCGTCCTCAAGACCTGGTGTGCACACGCCCCCTCGGGCCTGGAATTCACCTGCTGCCCCGTGGGATCAGAGGCCGCACGCAACAGAGCGACAAGACGGTCTGAGTCCGCCACACCGAGGGACTGCCGTAACCTCCCAGCCCCGGGCGCCCACGCTCGGACAGAAACAGGAGAGAAATAAGCAGCCCTTTTGCTTGCTGTGAATTGCTGTCAACTCCAGCTCAGCCCAGCCCCAGCTGAAAGGCCTGTGTCTCTGCAATGTGGTGCATTGAAAACCTGAGTTTATAAAGGCACGAAACGAACTTAACGAGCAGTTTAAGGAACTGAAAGCGGCTCACCACGAAGCACAGGAGAGGAAGGCACCTGGGAGGTGGGCAGGGAGACCAGGCCCCCCAGGGCCCTGCTCAGGGTTTGGGGTCTTTGTCCAAAAAGCGATGGGGAGCAGCAGAGGTGGTGCAGCCCCGCAGCAGCAGACGAGCTCAGCATGCCGGGCCGATTCCTCCACCCGCTCCGCGCCATGGAGGGCAGGCAGCAAGGAGACACAGAGGTGACACTTTGCAGGTACATCGCCATCTCCACAAGCTCGGAGGCAGGGAGACTGGGGAGGAGGCTACTCCAGGGCCCGGGTGGCCTCAGCCAGACTGCTGCCTTGTCTCCCATGCGGTGCTGCCTCCACAGAAAGACCTCATTTAGGGATGCAGACATCTGAACCCAAACGCCCGCCCGGGCCCTGTACAGGACACAGATTGGACGTGAGACGAGGGTGGGTGGGGTGCTGGCGGCTGGAGAGCGTGCACCCCACCGCAGGGGCAGCTGCCTTCGCTCTCGCCCACCCGTCACTTTCTGCCCCGGGGGAGCCAGTCCCAGGGTCCCCGGGGCTTCCAATTTCTCAGAAGCTCAAAAGATGGATGTTTGTGGGGGAACCCAATTTTATTTTATTTTTCCAGGCAGGCAGCCCCTTCCTGTGCATATGGAAACTTGTCCTCAGGCAGAAGCTGCCCTGCAGGCTGCCAGTCTGTGACCTCAAATTCCCTTCCCGTCCCTCTCTTTCTGCTTCTCCCACGTCCACCACCAAAATTTAAAAGGGAAATTCGACAACAGGCAGCAGGAGGGGCTGAATGCAGACAGCACTTTCATCGAAATTGGCAACTCCAGGGCTGCAATCAGCTTGCTAGATGATAACTTTTGGGGGGGGTGTGGACAAGAGAACTTTGGAAAACAAGCACAAGGGAGAAACTGGGGTTCCCCCCTGAAATGGCGAGGAGGCTCAGAAACACCGGGGACGTGCTGCCTGCTGGCTTGGAGTTTGGTCCCCAACACAGGGACGGTGACGCCACCTCACCTGCATTGTCTCCTTCCTGAGCGTGGTCATCCTCCCTGAGCTCATCCTCCCTGAGCGTGGTCATCCTCCCTGAGCGTGGTCATCCTCCCTGAGCTCATCCTCCCTGAGCGTGGTCATCCTCCCTGAGCGTGGTCATCCTCCCTGAGCGTGGTCATCCTCCCTGAGCGTCATCCTCCCTGAGCTCATCCTCCCTGAGTGTGGTCATTGGCAGCTCTGTTCCTCTGTCCCCAAACAGGTCCCTGAAGGCAGCTGGCTGCAGACGGAGTTACGCTTTGCAGATACATCAGCATCTCCAGCCACTGCCCATGGGGCTGCCTGCTCTGTAACCCTCTTCTTCCCCATTTATGATGGTAAAACGTGGGACTCTAAGGAAGTTTTAATCCAGCTGAGCAGACAGAAGCGGCACCCAAGCATTCCGCGGGTACAGGCCTGGGATCAGCTCGCAGCCCAAACCTGGCCACTGCTTGATTCTGTAAGTGGCGTTTTATGGGCACCCAGCTTCACCCCTGTGTCTGTGTCGCAAACGGCTGCTCCCCCGCAATGACGCTGGAGTTGAGCAGCCCTGACGGGAACCATCTGGCCCCCAAAGGCCAAGATGTGTATTATCTGTCCCCGTATAGACAAGTTGGCCCTGGTCCAGAGCAAAGAGCAAACAAGTATTGAGGGGCCCCCCCGTGCGCCCCTTGCTGTGTCAGGGACGGCCACACGGTCAGGTCATTGAACCCCCAAACGATTCTTCAGAGGGAAGATATGCTCTCCCCCGTTTCGGCAGAAAGAGGCTCTGCAGGGGGGGCCGACTCACGCGGGACCCCCCCCCCCATCAGCATGGGCTTCTAGCCGAGTCAGGCTGCCCACCCACTGGCAGGTCCCCAGGGAGCTGTAACTGCCCCCAGCAGGGCACTTTGAACATTCGCAGAGTCGTTTTAGGGGCACCGCTGTCGTTTGGAGGGTGAGGACTGGGGATACCAGCTGGCCCGCCGCACACGGCACAGCCCTGCAGGAAGAAAGAATTGCTCGAATCCCCACGCCCCACCTACCACTCACGTCTGTAAAATACCTACTTAGAGGGATGTGGGGTCAAGCCCGACTCCATTCTACACAGAATTGGGGGCATGGTTTCCACACACATCGCCTCTTCCAGGACTGCAGCTACGGCGTACATTGAGGGAATGTGGCACTGTCCTTTGCCCAAAGTTTTACCAAAAATTGCTACCGTTTTGGAAAATGTGATGTTCAAGTCACAGGGTCACACACCTGTGCAAAAGCCACGTTTCTAAGCTGGTTTTGATCCGATAGGCCTGGAGTGTGGCCGGGGGTTTATTACTGTCATAAGCAGCCCTCTGCTCCTCAGTGATCTGGGGTCAGGTGGACAAAAGGCTACACTTTCAGAGATGCTGTTTAAGGATGTTTAGCAGGGTTTGTGTGTTTGCTTTGGTTTTTTCTGGAACCAGCAGGCTCTCTCCGGGTTAAGGGAAGAGGGGATGGGAGAGGGTCCTTGGCTGTGTTGGGGTTTTCGTCAAGGCCAAGGTGGTCGGTGCTCTTCATCCTGGAGGGCCCCAGGGGAGGGCAAGGCCAGCCTGCAAGGGACGGGCATCCTGGAAATCGGACCCTCGTGTCTGGCCATGGTCACACAGCACCGGTGCTGGAGACAGGCTTTTTGTCACCGGGGGCTGGAGGCATGTGGGATCCTCCAGGTGCAGCTCGGCGGCCGGAACAAGCCCACCTCCCGGGGCTTCTCGGAAGGACGTCCCGGCGGCCCTGCTCGCAGCCAGGAACCACAGAGCACTTGGAACCTCTCTGAGGACAGACAGGCTTCATTACCGGTTTGGCTGCGTCCTTGGAACCTGGTCTCAGGGACACAGCAGTCAATTAAAATCAGAGTCCACCAACTTGAACGGAACAGCCCTGGGCCACCACGAAGGGTGCCACGCTCAGCTCACGCGCCGGGCAGGAGGAAACAGGGGCCTCGGGAGGAAAGCCATTACCGAGGGTCACTGTGAGGATATGCACCTTTGCCACCTGTGGGAAAGGCAGAGCTTTCCCAGCAACCTCTGCAAGCACCCGGCTCCTCGGCCACCGAGTGCCCAGGAGGGAGACCAGTGGGCCACACTCCCCACGCTGCCCCAGCTCTGACGAACTGTCCGCAGGCACACCGGTCCCCAAGGTCCGGCTAGCCCTGACCCTGGGACAGGAACCAACATTTAGGGAAACTGGAATATGCAGGCTCTGCGTGCACCATCTCCTTTAACCCTTTGCACTCGGATGTCGAGTGTGGATAATGTCGAGTGGATAATGAGAAAAAAGCAAGCGAGCGCAAAGGGTTAATTCTTAGGACGACATTTTCAAGTGGGTTCTGCTACTGCCCTCACTTCACAGACAGCCACACTGAGGCTCGGAAGTGTTAAATAATAGTCCCAGGGCCACGTGCCAGCAAATGGGCACACCTGGGCTCTTAATCCGCTTCCCGCATGGCTCCTTTCAGCAGACCTTGTGCTGGCTCTGTGACCCTGGGCAAGATGCTCACCTTCTCTGTGCCCGGTGACCTCACCCGTAAAGCAGACGTCATCTCACACGGCTCACGGGCAGGCCGGGATGACCGAACAAGCCACGCAAGGTGCCAGGTGCAGAGCCCAGCACTCCCTAGGGACACAATGCACCCAAGTCCTTCTGATGCAACTAGCTGTATTTCTAGAACCATCTCATGCTGGAGGAAGCGCCAACTGAGAAGAGCGAGCCTGGCCTGGAGGTGGCCGGTGTCATGAACACAGAGCCACTCCTGGGCCCACAAGTGTCCCTGATCTCACCAGACCAACTAAGCAAGAGCCACAATGTGTTCCCAACTCCACGGAGGGGAGGAGGAACCTGACATCCGTGACGTGGTGTGTTTGTCGGTGTGCACTCGACACACTGGTTGTAGTCATTTAATTAAACAGGTCTATAAAGGGGGCACTTTGTAAGATGGGGCAAGCTGTCCCAGGGGAACTATTTTTAAGAAAATGGCAGAGCTGCTTTTATTTTTTAAAATCATCCTCGCTCCCCTTATATGTATACATAAACCCAAAGAACCAAAAGCAAGGATGGGAACAGATGTTTGTAAGCCTACGATCGTAGCAGCATTGCTCACAATAGCCAAAAGGCGGAAGAACCCGCTTGTCCGTCTATGGACGAATGGATAAACAAAATGTGGTACATACTAATGCACACAACAGGATATGGCCCATTCTTAAAGAGGAAGGAAATGCTGACACATGCCCCAGCACGACGGACTTTGAGGACATTATGCTAAGTGAAATAAGCCGGGCACAGAAGGGCAAAGCCTACATGAGCCACTTACACGAGGTACTCAGAACAGTCACATCCATAAAGACGGAAAGCAGGATGGTGGCGCCAGGGGCTGGGGGAGGAAGGAGGGAAGTTCTCACTTCATAGAGTTTCGGGTTTGCAAGACAAAGAGTCCTGGATAATGGTCACGAGGCAGTCTGAATGCACTGAGTGCCACCTGACTAGACGCTTAAAAACTATTAAGATGGTAAATTTTACGTTACGTGTATTCTACCAGATTTAAAAAAAAACTACAATGAACACATCATGCTTGCTAAGAAGCCAGTCACAAAGACAGTGTGACTCCACTTCTATGAAGTGTCCAGAGCGGGCCAGTCCAGAGGTACGGGGAGTAGGTCGCGGTTGGGTCGTAGGTTGGGGCTGCTGACGGCTGACTGGCACGAGGATTCTTTTCTGGGATGTTGAAAAACGCTGTGAGATTGATAGCGGCAATGACTGAACAACTGTGAATATACTAAAAACTGGTACATTTTAGAGGGATGAATTTTACAGCATGTGAGTTACATCTCAATACAGTGGCTATAAAAAGTAAAGTTACGGGCAGGGAGAAGTCACCCCCTCCTCTGCTCACTCCGCCTAAGGGTAAGGTGCCGGTTTCTCTTGTGCTTCCCCCTAGAGGTCCCTGTGCCCTGACCTCTGGGCCTTTGCACACGCTGTTCCCGCTGCCTGGAATGCCTTTCACCCCTGGCCCACCACCGCCCGGTGCCTGGTTCACACCGGCTCATCCTTCAAGTGGAAGCTTCATTTCTGGAAGCTCTCTGCACCCCGGGAGTGCCTGGAACCCCCCTTGGAAGACTCGCTGTGCCTTTCTGCGGTGACTCAGACATCATCTGTCTCCCTGCCCCGCCGTGAGTCCCACGGGCACAGGGACCTTGTTAGTTGCGCTCACACGTGCTTTCCTTCCAGCAGCGACACTGGGGCCCCGTCCTGCTCCATCGCGCAGTGAATGGCTCTACCACGTAGCAGTTATGCGGCTGGGGACAAACAACAGGCTTCCCTGCCCTGGCTGGTCCTCACCTAGCATTGCCGTCCTCGTAAAAGTTTGCAAGCACGCGGGGCACCGGCCTCGGTTTGTGACTTCACGGCCAATGGTAGGAAAGAGCCACTTTTGGTGACGGACACGAGATGGGTGAGGAGGCCAGGGCTGGATTCTGGGGTGAAATGGGGCTGAACATGGGTTTTAAATCCAGCTAGTCTTTCAAGGATTATTTGCTGAGCCGTCATTGTGCGCCAGGCACAGTCCCAGGTACCGGGGGCAATAGCAGTGAACGAAACGGAGGGGACAGATTGCACAGGGTTCAGTGACAGGCAAGGGGAAGGAACGTTCATTCACTCAACAACATCGACTGCATCTCCCCACCTGGCCCGGGCCCCGCTCTAGGCACTGGGGTGACCAAGAGAGGGAGGAGCCCCCAGCCTGCAGCGCTGGCCTTTCCAGTGGGCGGACAGATGGAAAACTAATCAGCAAGGTCAGTTCAAATAGTGGCTAAAATGCATGAAGTAAACAAAGTGACAAGATGGGGAATAAACTGGAGGGGTGGAATGATTTGGACAGGAAGATTAACAAACAATCTTTCTGCAGAATGACATTCAGGCTAACGGGCAGGTAGGACCCAGGCATGTGACGAGATGGGGCAGAGCATGCCAGGAAACGGAAGCAGCAGGTGCAAAGGTCCTGAGGCAGGAAACTGCTTATTCTGATGGGGGCAGGGGCTGTTGATGGAAAAGGGAGCAGAGTGCAGATGCAGCCTTGAAGGGCGCAGCAAGGAATGCGAATTTTACCCTAAGAGCAATGGGAAGACGTTAAAGGCAGGAAAGAATAAAAAGAACTTGGGATGTTCAGAGAACAACAGGATGTGGCTTCTGCGAGCACGGCACATGTCCTGGGGAAATGAGCGGGGAGATGAGGAGGATTCAGGCCTGGTGATCTATATTCATGCCTGCAGGACCAAAGACACCAGTGTGCTAGAGCAGCACAAGTAGTGCAGCCTTTCGGCATTAATAAGGCAGGATGGATGAGGCAGGGCAAGGCTGGAGTCAGGGAGGCTGGGAGGCGCTTCTATTAGATCAGCTTGAATTGCTGGAGAGCAGGTGGGAGGGAGGGAGCAGAGCCTGGCAGAAGCGCACGGGTACCCGGGAGGAGGGAAGCCGGGCAGGTTTGGTCACCAGCAGGGGCAGAGGACCTGGATGGCCCCGGTGTCCTGCGGAACAGACTCCACACATCTGGAAAGAGGGAACCTCGCGTCTCCTTTTGCTAACAAAAGCCATACAGAGACCAATATGCTCAGGAAACATGGGGCATTTGGGGGATGAAATAAAGATTTTTTTTTAATCTCTCAATTCTTTAAAATTCTTTAAATCATTTCAGTATTCTTCAGTAACCGGGGAAGCCTGAATGGAACAGTTTACTATCATGTTGTGAAATGTTATTAAAAACCCCAGGCAAGTCTCTTCTTCCCCTCTGGGACCGAGAAAAATAACACTAGATGCCTTCTGCAGGCCACGTCCTTTCATCCACACAACGACCAAAGGCAGGCCGTAGTGGCCACTCCTGCCTTCTCCTCCCCCAGCTGTCCCCGTCTGCTCTTGGCTGATGGTAAAAAAAACAAAACCCTGCTAGACCCGCACCCCTGCAGCTCCCATCCCGTCTCTCTGCTCCCCTTTGCGGATAAACACCTTCACAAAGGTGACCCCATTTGCTACGTCCTCGTCCTCTCCCTCCGTTGTCTCTTGAGCCCTCCTTCCATCAGGGGTTCTTCCCCGCCACACCTGGGGACAGCTCTGGGCAAGGTCACCAACGGCCTCCGTGTCCAGTGGTCCATTCTCAATTCCAGGATGGGGGGAGTGGATTGGTTCAATTGACTGAGCTGTCCCGTGGGTTGAGTGCATGGACGGTGACAATGATGCCCATTTCACAGATGAGGAAACTGAGGACACACATAGAGATGAGAAGGCACTTGCCTGAGGTTGGACAACCAATGAGTCCCAGGCACCTAGGGATCCAGGGAAGGAGAGTGACACGTCATGTGCTAGACGCAGACCTGTCCCCAAGAGGTTTCTGGCAACCTCCTGACAACCCTGCCGCAGGGCAGGCAGGGGACAGCCCCACACAGCTTCCCCAGTAGCCTTCACAGGCCCAGCCTGTGCTGTGACAGGAAAAGCAGGAGTCAGAGGAACTGCGGCTCAAGTCCAGGCACCGCTCACTGCTGGGTCACCCGGCGGGTCACCTGGCACCTCTGAGCCTCGGCGCTCCACTTCGTAACACGAGATGCCAACGCCGGCCCTGCCTTCCTCGAGAAGGGGCCGTGGCAGTCCAGGAGGGGATGCAGGTGTCGAGCACTCGGCGCGCTGGAAACTGGCAGGACGACTATTTTGATAACGGCCCATCTGCTGCTATGCTCGCAGCCCGCGGTGGCAGATACGCGACACGACGGCTCCCCACGCAGCCTCGCCGGGAGGCCTTCCCGCGCCCACGCGTCCGTCCTTCTGGAAGTCCTGCCGCGTGAGAGGCGGCCCTGCTCCTCTGGACAGTTCGTTCTCCAAGAGCCGCTCCCCACCGGCCCTCCGTGGGTTCCGGCTTCTGAGAGACGCAGGTTGATCCTGCTAGCGACGACCAGGGCCTTGGAAAAGTCAGACCACTTCCCACTTCCTCACTGTAGAGGATGTCTGGGGACGTGATTAACAAGGATGAGAGGAAAGGACCCAAATGAGAGTCCCCAAGGTTTTTCTCTCTCATTTTTTCAACGAGCCGACTGCGACTTGGAACAAGTTGGCGGACCCGGGTGGCCGGCAAGCTATGACGAACGACGCCGCCAGCGCGGGTCTTTTTTTATCCATTAACGTCCTGCTCGTGCCCTTAGCACAGGACATGATGTATGGTGAGTGTGTTAATGTTCCTCGGGGCAGGGCACCGCGGAGTTAATAAGTGGCCAGAGCCTGCCCGCCCCAGCCGGTCACTTGCTACCGTGGACAGACTCGCTGAACACTGGCCGGAGCCACCGCTGATGAGAGCTGACACTCACGAAGTCCCTACTAGGTGCCAGGTACCATGTGAGGTGCTCGCCGTGCGGGAGTTCCTTTAATCCTCGCCAGTGACCCTTTCAGTTCAGGATATTATCGTCGCCCCCACTTTGTAGCTGGGGAAGCTGAAGCTTGGAGAGGTGCAGGCAGATGGGGCCCAGGGGTCCTCGGTGACCAGGGGCCCTCGGTCACGCTCCACCAAGGCTGGGACTCACACCCAGGCCACTGGCTTCCCAAAGCCGCACGCTGTCAGCCACCCTGCCAGGAGGATTCAGAGTCAAGTGCTTGCTGGGATAGGCAGGTGTGGTAAATGCAGGCCGGGGGAAGGGGGGACCATGGTGAACTGAGAACACACCCCCACCTAAGGGGAAGAGCGGCGACTCAAGGTCCTGGCAGTGCCACAGTGTGACGCTCACGCGCACTGGGCCAGCGAAAGGAGCCATCTCAGAAAGGCAAACCCACAGGGACAGCAGGGAGATGAGTGGCTGCTAGGAGCCGAGGGCGGGAGATATTTGGCCACAGAGAGACAGACAGCAGGAGGAAATCTGGGGATGATGGAAATGTTCTCGATAGTGGTGGTGGCCGCACAATCGGACGTCCGTCAAGGCTCCTAGAACTGCACGCTAAAGAGGGTGCATTTTACTGTATATAAAGTAGATCTTCAATAAAGTGGGAAAACACAACAAACCTGCAGGCTGCATCTGAGCTGTGAGCCGCGGTTCTGTGACGCCTCTCCGCCCTCCGCCTGGTGAACCTCGTCACCGGCCTGAGGCTGCCGGGCGGGGCCCGGGTGGTCTGGGGGAAAGAGGGAGGGAAGGGGCTGACTCGCTGGGGCTTGACCTATTGGTGGGTGACTTGGGCAAGTGGCTTTACCTCGCTAAGCCTCAGCCCTCTCTCTGTCAGACGGGGTGATGACGACTTTCTTTACGCTGCTGTTGCCATCATTAACTGAGATTCCTGAGGTGGCGCACATCCCACACACAGGGGATGCTCAAGACATTCGCCTGTGTCCTCTGAGACTTCCATGGGCTCCCAGGAGTCCCTGGGCCCAGCACTCATCCCCTTTTGTGGCCACCTTCCCCAGGGGGCCCTCTCCGGTCACCTTAGCCCACGGGCAACCTGGGCAAAAGCCAACCATGACTTGCTCTTTCTCCTGCTAGTTCCCACAGGGAACCCAAATCCACCCACAGAGACCAGGTGGGATACGTCGCTGCTCACGCCCAGCTGCATATCACAGGTGCGTTTATCAGACCGGCGGGCTGCGGGATGAACAGGAAGGCAGAATAGCACAGCAGCTAAGAGCAGGGGCTCTGGAGGCAAACGGATGTGGGTTCAAGTCCTGACTCTGCCACTTATTAGCTAAATGACATTGCACAAGTTACTTACGCTCCTGGGCTTTGATTTCTCATCTGTGAAACAGGGATGAGAACAGCACCCAGCCCTCAGACTTTTGGGGAGGCTCACTGAGACGACGCTGTCGTGCCTCGGCCACCGTGGGCTCAGTAGACTCCCCTGGACCTTCCCAATGGGGTCCTGGTGATCGTCACTCTTCCCAGTAGCCCTGTCTAGATGAGCATTCATAAGGATTAAATACAATAAAGTTCCCAGTGAGGCACTTAGTAGTTGCCTGATAATTTGCAGGTGTCATTGTGACGGTCACACCCTGGAGGCATCAGAGCGGGCACAGAACGTACCCGAATGGGACAGCCAGATCCTCGAGTCCAAAATGCCAGAAACAGTCACTCCACAAAGGAAGAGTACCTGGGCCCCCTGTTCAGACAGGAATCAAGAGAGACCCAAGGGCACTACCTCTCCAGGAGAAAAGAAGCATTGAGCCACCCAGGAGCCAAAGGACAAAACTTTGGAAACAGACCAAACCCCTCACAGGAGGTCACCGAGTGAGTCAGAAATGGAACCCCCCAAAAGGACCCTCTCATCCCAGCTCCTCCCAGACCCTCATGAGCAGCCACGTCCGCCTTCCCAAAGGGAACCGTCATGGAGCCAGGCCGGACAATGAGGCCGCGGACGCAAGGCAGCCTTGGAAAGGAGCACCAGCCTATTGGCTGCGCTGACTGCTGGGAAGGAAACCTTCCTCCCTCTCTTCCGTTGCTAACCAGCTGTGTGTTCTGCTCAACTGCACACCTGGCATGTGCTGCTCGTGGCAACAGAACCACTGTACAGTCTTGCCTAACAACAACGACATCACGCAAACTTGAGCAGAGGTCCCCAGGGCCAGGCATAGCCCTGGGACGGTGGATGGATTTCAGTTCCACTGTGCGGAGTTCCCAGGCTGGGCTTCTTCCTCCTGGACCCGGGGACGGGGGAGGGGTCTGACGCTCTTCCTCCCTCATCTGCCATTACCGGCCCGGGCGCTGCCTTCCTCCCACCTCCCAAACACGTGTGTGTGTGTGTGTGTGTGTGTTCCCCCCATGCCCTGACAGCTGGGAAATCGAGGCAAGAACCAGAAGGCAGGCTGCCCCGCCCATGGGGGCCCTAGTTTGTCACACATCAGGTGAGAAAGATGAGGGGATATTTGTTTTAAGCCACAGTCCTCCCTGGCCATCTAAAAATATCCCTTTTTCTTATTTGCCAGTCTCCTGGGCAACCCTGGGATGAGCCAGCCTCTCTCTGGGCATCTCCCTCTGTCTGTCAGCTCCGTCTAGCGCTCATCACTCAAGCCCGTCCAAAAGCCTCCTCCTCTGAGAAGTCCTTCCTGACTCTATCACTGCTGATCTCTATTTTTTTTTTAATTCAAGAATTTTTAAAGCCATTTTACAACGCCAAGATCTCTGTGTCCGGCAATAAATAAGACACATCTCTACCCAGAAGGTGCTTTCTGGGAATGGGTACTGCGTGAGCCAGCCCCTCATTCCATACTGTCTCATGATGTCTCTGCCTGGCCAAGGTTGTGCAGGAGAGGCAGAAAGATCCAAGTTCAAGCACTAGGTCTGCTTCCTTGTGTGACTTCCAGCAAGCCGCTGAGCCTCTCTGACCCTCTCTTCCTTGCCTGAAAAACAGACATAATAGTACCTACTACTTAGGGCTGTTGTAACCAATGGGTTAAGGCAGGTCAAGGACTTAAAATACTATCTGGCACATGATAAGTGCTCGGTAAACATTCTCCTGTTGTTGTTGCAAAGGTGCTTGATAAATTGTTTTAGTATTTTTATTATTAAAGTTCAATTTAACATTAAATGATTCTCTTCTGTCTTATCAACTCCTTAACAGCAGTGATGTTTCTCTGTCCCCTACAATGCCTGCCAGCAGAAAACAGAGCCATTTAGGAACTCAATATTTGTTGATGGGGAATGAACCTGCTCTAGTTTAAAGATTAATAGCTGCAAACATTTTTCTAGCAATAGCAGCCAACCTTTGTTGACACGAGCTGGCCTGTTATGCGGCTTGTTATTTGTAGACATCATGTCATGCAGCCTTTGAAGGCGGCTGAGGTGTTCGTTCCTGGCCCCAAGTCTCAGGCCACAGGAACACTTCCCTCCCATCCACCCCCACAGCCTTTACTGCCTGCACATCTCGGCCTTCTGGAATTTGTATGTCTCCCTTCCAGCTCCGTGAGTAGATAAGAGCTCAGGCTCTGGAGTCAGACAGACCAGATTGTGATCCAGCTCTATGACTCACTGAGTAAGTCCCGGTGTCTCTAAGCATCTCTCAAAAGGGGCTATCCGAATGCTTTCTCAAAAACGTAACTAAAGATTACATGACATAACACATCCGTGAGGGCTGGTACTTATCTGTAAATGCAGTAAATGTTAACGGTCATTACTGCCATCATTGCCCCAGCTGGTGGTATCGGCAGGATCACAGAATTCGAGAACTCAAGCCTGCATGTTGACAAGGTCCCCAGGTGATTCACGTGCATGTTCAGAGGCGCTGACTTAGAAGGCCCAAGTTGCAAACTGAAGCGTCTGGTGTGGCTAGAGGCAGCTAGAATGAATCGATGAGCTGATTACTCAGGGCTTTGAGCATATTAAGCTATGTGACCGCTCACAGCTCCTTCTGATTGGACTAAAGGCACACAGCTGACTTAAAGTTGGAAAATCCATTGGCTGCCCAGGAGCCAATCAGATTGGGTCTGTTGTTCAAAGCTGGGGGAGGAGGAGGGAGATTGCTGTTGGTGGGACCCAGGTGGGCCCTGGGCACTCCCCAGCTGGGGAACTGAGCCAGAGAGAGGAGCAGACATGCAGGTAGCAGCAGAAAGAGGTGACCCCATGGCCGCAGAGAGACAGAGAGGAAGGTAACGAACTCTGATGACCTGCAATCCTGGGGCAGGGGTACCCGATCCCCAGGACTGGCCCTCTGTCCCATTCAACTGAACTGTCTCTCCAAGTGCCTGGAAATACCCTTCAGGCATGAGAAGGCAGGAACCAAATAAATCCCTTAAATGGAAAATTATGCAGTAGTTAAAAAAGAAAACGATAATTACATGTGCTAACCCAAAAAGATATCAAAGGCCTATTTAAAAGTAAAAAGTTACTAATCCATATACATAAAATGATCCCACTTTCATCTCTGAAAGTATATATAAAGAACTACATATGACAACATGAATAAATCTTAAAACCTAATGTTGGGCTAAAAAGAAACAGAATGAGATTCCCAGCACGAAGCCATTCCTGTGAATTAAAAGCACACTCACACCAGAGCTGTGCTATGTGTCGACAATATACGTGCACATCCAACACACAATCACACCCGTGACACCCCCAGCAGGGATGGGAGTGGCAGTGAGCAGGGAGTATGGGTGGGAACAGGAATGAAGCAGGAAACATAGACTTAAAAAATAAAAATGACAGCCGGGTGTGGTGGTTCACGCCTGTAATCCTAGCACTCTGGGAGGCCAAGGTGGGAGGATCGCTCAAGGTCAGGAATTCGAAACCAGCCTGAGCAAGAGCGAGACTCCGTCTCTATTATAAATAGAAAGAAATTAGCTGGCCAACTAAAAATATGTAGAAAAACTTAGCCAGGCATGGTGGCACATGCCTGTAATCCCAGCTACTCGGGAGGCTGAGGCAGAAGGATCGCTTGAGCCCAGGAGTTTGAGGTTGCTGTGAGCTAGACTGATGCTACGGCACTCTAGCCCCGGCAACAGAGTGAGATTCTGTCTCAAAAATAAATAACTAAATAAAATAAGAAAAATAAAAATGAAGGCATTTTGCATGGCAAATGATGACAGCACGTGTGGTTGGCTGAATTTGAAAGTGACCCCAGTGAGTCACCTCTTCATGTCATCTCCTCCCCTGACTGTGACATGGAACCTATGACCTGCTTCCAGTCCATAAAACATGGCAGAGGTGCTGGGCGAGTGTCTCCCCGACTAGGTTATGTTACGGCAAAGCTGTCAGGACAGTCAGTTCCCCACTACGATGTTATGTAAGGCGCCTTCTTAGCATGCTGGGAGATTCTCCTGCTGGCTTTGCAGACATAAGCCGCCATGCGGCGACAGCCCTGTCACGTGTCATGACAAGGAACTGCAGAGGTCTCTAGGGACCCACAGTGATCCCAGCTGACTGACAGCCGTCAAGAAAGTGGGCGGCTCAGTCCTACAGCCACAAGGAACTGAATTATGCCAACGGCCACATGCCCTCGGAGGAGGACCCCACGCTCGAGGGACCGTGCATCCTTGTGAGGTGTTGGTGTGAACTCCTGACCCCATAGGAACTGTGAGGCAATAAAATTCACACTGATTGAAGCTGCTAAGTTCGTAGTACTTTGTCACACAGCAAACATAACCAACGCAGCTCGCCATGAAGTGGAAAATATGATTACCTCAACTGTCTGCCCCTGAGATAAAAGAGTAAACAAAATTAAATATGAATGCTAATACATGCATTAAAAATGATTTTTTAATTGGCTTCAGTGGTTGAGTCACTGTGAGTTCCCTAAGCTGCCTCCTCCTCCGAGGGAACTGTTTTCCACCTTTAATCATCTTGGCCACACTCCCTGGGCCCTTTCCAATGTGTGTTCTTCTGGAGCAAGTGACCAGAGCTGGGTTCAGAATTCCACTGAAGGCCTGCCCGGTGCAGGGTGCAGAGGGCTTCCCAGCCTTATCCATCCCAATCTTCATGACCCCGTCCCAGAATCCTGCCGACTCTATTCGGGGACAGTCACCAGTGACTTCCCTCCCCCCTCCATTGGAGGGGATTTTGTCTGACCCACCCCCTGGTCGTGTCTCTGGGTTGCTTTTGCATGAGTTTTCTTGTGGCTCTTTTCTGGGTACTTAGGGATATTATCTAAATTAAGTGACATGTGTTGAGTCCCTACTGTGTGAACTTTGCCAAAGAACTTCGCCAGACCCTTCACCTATATTAACTCATTTGGTCCTTATGGCAACAGCCCTGCAGGAAGCGACATTATCTTTGTTTCATAGGAGGAAACTGAGGCTCAGCGAGCTGTGACATGTCCACAGTCACACAGCCAGGGAGTGACAGAGCTGGGGTTGGAACCCGCTTCCTTCCCACTCCATGCTTTTGTTCATAAAACAGTATAAATTCATTTCGTTCTGGTTTTAGAATGCCACTTTTTTGGGGCTGTTCAGAGCTCTTTAAATTCTATTCCTGTCTTTGAGGATATTAATGCTGCCTGTTAAATATCATCTACATGATATTATTAATAAGCATATTCTCAAATCCTTTCCCCAGCTTGTCAGCGAGGATATTAAGTGGAAGAGCTCCCAGGAGTTTTTGGAGAGTCAATTACTATTTGGTTGAGATTCTCAAACTGTTTGTTCACGCATCTATCCATCACTCTGTGATATTTATTGATCACTTCCTGTGCCTCTGCTAGGAGGCGTCAGCAGTAGCCCTCGGCTACAAGAATCTCACAGTCTAATTGAATGATGCAGTCTGGTTAGGAACACATTTGCCCACAGGGGCAATAAAAATGACAAAGAAAAATGTTCCTGGTAATATTATCTACAATAGTAAACCCTCCAAATATCAAATTAGTAAACTGTAGTATGCCTATTTGATGGGGTGTTAGACAGCCATTATGACATATTTTTGTAAGCATTTGAAACATGAGGGAAAATAACCAAATAATGTTAAGCCTACAATGTTATCTATATGGTGTGTTTATAGGAAACCTCCTGTAATATTGATTGGATAATGGGAAAAAGTAAAACCCTAAGGTAAGCATGTTATGGCAAATAAGGAAAATAAAATATGTAAGGTAAATAAATACCTTTATAAACATCAACTATTATAAAAACCCAACATGATGTCAAAGCTGCATGGTAGATGGAACTTTGGCAAGATGTTTGGGTGGGCTGGACTGAGACTTAATGTAGCAATTCAATGAAATGTGGACCAAAGACATCTTTTTCTGGCCAATTTCCCAAAGCAAGCTGAAGCCTTCATTATTCCCGAGAACCCCATTTGCATTGAAATGAGTGTCAGCTGTCTCTAAAATTATCATGGCCAGTTGGACCACACTTTGAGTAGCAAGGCCCTCTATAACAGCAGTCCCCCCTAGCATTTTTGGCACCAGGGATTGGTTTTAGGGAAGACAGTTTTTCCACAGACTTGGGGGTGGGGATGCGGGGGACCACCACCTTGGCTCCACCTCAGATCATCAGGCATTAGATTCTCATAAGGGGCGAGTAACCTAGATCCCTCACATGTGCAGCTCACGGCAGGGTTTGAGCTCCTAGGAGAATCCAGTGCCGCCGCTGATGTGACAGGGGGCGGAGCCTGTGCAGTGACAGAAGCCAGGGGGAGCGGCTGTAAATACAGATGAAGCTTCACTCGCTTGCCAAGCGCTCACCTCCTGCTGTGCGGCCCAGTTCCTAACAGGCTGCACAGGGGTTCCTGGGGGTTGTGGACCACAACTCTATAAGACACAGTTCTTGGCCTTAATACTGTAATAAGGATGATATCACCAATCAGAGTGATAACGAGGTCTTCTCCAATAGGACTTTTACAGTTGCAACCCCCGCAGTTCCTTACCCTCCTTCCTGAGTTGTTTCCCCCAAGCTCTTCTCACCATCTGTCACATCATTTTTCATTATCTCCAAGATGCCATTTGCTGGGAGACACACCGTTATTTTATATGCCACTAGCAGTGGGAAAAAAAATGTTCCCAATTAAATGACATGAGGTCTTTGCAATTGTCCTGGATCTGTTACATGAATCTGTTCCATCAGCCTCTCAATATTTTAAACTTTTCTTTCATCTTTCCAAGGGGATTTAGCCTGTGTTTGCTAGAGCTGATGGGTTAATGTAGAGATCCTTCAGCACTTAATCATCAAATGCAACACAGTTGCATCTTCCTCGAGTATCTTCCTGGTTATATCCTATAAAGCACGTGGGTGTTGTTTACAAGAAAAAAGGTGGAATTATAATTACCACTCTAATGATGAACGTTCACTTCACTAACAAATGCCCTGCTGCTCTATTCTCATGCCTTTCTGCATAATAATCGTGCTGAGTCATATGAATATGGTGTTAAGACATTTTAAATGTAAATTAAATGCAACACATGTAGTTCCAACAGTGCACATAGCTCAACAAATGCGACAGCCATATGAATGAGCTGCACAAGAAGATGCAGTGACAGCCACATCATGACTATCTCCCCATCAAAAGCAAGGAGGGGACAGCAGTTCCATCCACTGCAAAATGTATGCCAGTTTCAAAGTCATCAAAAGGGGGGTGGGGGAGGCTGTACTTTTTAATTTATAAAATCAGGCATTTATGTTACTTGTTTTCATCCCCTGCCCCAACGAGAATGAAAACTCCTTGAGGTCAGGGACTTTTATATATCCTGTTCTCTGCTGTGTTTTCAAAGTCTAGAACAATGCCAGGGATAGGCCAATCGGTACTTGCTGAGTGAATGGTTTGCTCGGCTCTGGATCTGGCCCAACACTGGAACTGAGTTTATGCATGTTGTATTCTGCAGATAGTCCTGAGCCCAAGTTTTGCTCCTTCCTGTGCTCATCTTATTTGCAATACTTTGGCACATAGATGCTTCATCAATGAGATGTCACATGGAACACTAGCCAATGTAAGAACTTTTACATATAAATTAAACTTGAAGGTTTTGTTTTTTATATATAATAGGTTTTCATTTCGACTTCAAATACAATCATGGACTAGCGTTTGTTGAATGCAGTGGTCATGATGTTCAGGGTGTATTGTGGGTTCTCAGGGTGCAAAAAAGGCACAAGGCAGGTGAGAGAGTCAAAGTGTGTTTGTAAAAAGACAAGGACTCCTCAAGTCAGGGCTGGCCACACCTGTTGTCCCTGCTGTCCCACCTGTCCTTACAGCCTCCAAAGAGGACCCTGCAATTGCCACAGAGGCAGAGGCTGTTTGGAGGGTGGATTAAGGACAAGGAAATAGAGGGTGATGTCCAATGCTGAGCAGATCGGACTGTAATTCTAGAACCATCCTCTGCTTTTAAAAATGTCAGGTCTATTCTACTAGAGTCACAGCCTCTTCCATTTCCCACCCTGCATTTTCCCTCGCCTGAGTTGCAAGTTATAATTACAAAACTGATGTGTGCTTGGGAGTCTATAATTATTTTAAAATTAAAAGCCAAATAGTGATACATGCCCATTGAATTAAAATTGTAAAATTAAACAAGTAGACAAATTTGCAGTGAAAGCTTCCTGTCTCTCAGAGATATCCCCTGTTTAGTTCATTATATGCCTTTCCAGACCTTTTTCTTCACATACTCAGCATATATATGTATAAATTCTCCTCCTGTAAGAATGGAATCATTCTGTACACACCATTCTGGGATAAACTTTCTCCATTTATTGAGGGCATCACATCCATATTCATAACCATATCTATACTATATCTATCTATATCTAACAGCCATAGCCACAGACATTGAGGTTTTTTTTTTCCTTGATAAATCCTTGCATTGGAAAGCTACCTCGTTCTTTTTAAAACCTGCATAGTGTTCTGTGTATGCACGTACCCCAAGTTTATTCAAACAATTCTTCCTTGTGGGTCATTTCCAGAATAGGCAATAAACATACACACATACACACACATTTTGCCTTTTGTGCAGATTTCTATAGAATGAACTTCAAGAGGTAGAATTTCTGGTTCAAATGACACATACATTTTTCAGTTGACGACACTGACCAATCACCCTCCAGAAAAACTGCCCCAGTATACCTCCTTTCTTTTGGATGTCCTGAAATAGTCATCGAGCTCCTTCAGGTGCTGGGAACGTAGCCGTGAACAAAACAAAGTTGCTGCCCCGTGAGCCCTGCGGTCTAGAGGGCAGGTCTAGGGGGAGCCGGACAACATGAACAAATACCCACGACGATCGGAGATGCGGGAAGGACACAGCAGGCTGAGGCACGGAGAGGAGCTGGGTGAGCGGGGACGGCTTTAGATGAAGTGTCCAAAGGAATGCATTCCCACCGAGGGAACAAGGCTCTCCCCAAACCCCACCAATACACCCCTACCATACTTTCTCTCCCCGCCCCCCACCCGTCTAAGATTCAGGTAAAATAGAAACGCATTATGAACATATTTGAAGTAAAATATCTTTTCCCACGTTGAGTGACCATTTATAATTCTTTTTCCGTGAATTGCCTGTTCTATGACCTTTGCCCATTTTTCTACAGCGGTGTTTAATGTTCCCCTACAGGTTTGTAAGAACGCTTTATATTCTATTTTAAGGATATTAAGACTTTGTCAATTAGAGTGCCGATATTTCCCAGATTTGCACTTTTTCTTCTAACTTGATTCTCGTGTCTTTTTCCATAGAGAAGTTGAAAAGTCTTATGTAGACAAGTTTTTCAATCTTTCATTATCTGGGATTTTGTGGCTGTTTGAGAGGTCTTTCCTGGCCTAGAATTACATGAATACGTTCCAAAATTTCAAGTACTTTTTGTATTTTACTATGTTTAAGACTGGGATTTTTTTTTTTTGGTAAGGGGTGTACAGTATGAGGTGGGAAATTTCACTTTTTTTCCAATTGATATCCCAAGTCTTCTAGCATCATTTATTGAGCAGTAACTGGATGGTTCAAACTGAACTCCGAAGCAGGACTATTTCAGCTAGAAAAATAGCTCCACCCCTAACCGGATTGGGGACCTCAGAGATGTCACTTAATCTCTGTGTCCCAGAGCTCTCATCTGTAAGTGGGGACAATACCAGTGTCTATGCTTAGGGTTGTACCTGCCTACAATGGGCCTATGACACATGGGAGTCCAGTGAGGCTCAAGGTGAGTACAAGGTACACGTGACATCCACACCTCAGTGGGACACACATTCTGCTCAAATCAGAACCTGCCTCAAACAGAGAAAGAAGGCAAGGGTGTTCTAAGAAACACGAAAAACCAAGGAACCCTATCATTCCCTTTCTTTCTTTCTTTTTTTTTTTTTATTTTAGCGTAACATAACAACTTCCCATGTTGGCCGGCCAACCCCTTTTGCTGAAAACGATGCTATAGAAGAAAACAAAGACAGGGCACCCTGCAGTTCCTTCTCTCAGTCCCCTTTCCCATCGGTAAGCTGAAGGTGGAGAGGTGGAGGAACATGCGCATAGCAAGAAGCAAAGCGAAGGCAGTCAAGCTGGTTTTGTGTGGGTTTCCACTCCTTGGCAAGAACGAAATATATATTCATGGACAAGCTACAAAATAGGAATTGTGTCATTTCACTGATTCCGCACACAAGTTAACTGCTCTTATATTTGCATTTGAAATGGGCATTGCACAACATAAAGATGAACAGTAAAATGTGTGCTAATGTAAAATTTGATTTTTTTTCCTTACTCAGAATGACATCAAATAGCAAGGACGATGAAACCCTGGGTTGGGAACAGCCGGCACAGGTGGGAGGAACCTGTGCTCCTCAACCAGGTCTCAGGGAGGGCACGACCATGAACCCAGCTCTAGCCCTGCCACCCTGCAGACGCCACGTGGCACAGGACTTCGCCCACGAAAGCCTCTTCCACCACCGCCAGTCTCCTTGCAGAGCCCGTAGGCCAACAGGAGCTGCTTACAGAGCTGGGGACTCAGACATAAGGGTCACCTTCCTGCGCAAGACTGCCCCGCCCCCACCCCAGACTCCCCTCGCTCTGTGGCCGGGGCTGTAGTTGTCTGTTCCCAGACCTGCCGCCCTGAAACTGCTCCACATCACTTCCTCTGAGACAGGGACTGTTCCGATGCCGTTTTCCCAAGAGCTAAAAGCCGCAAGATGCTATCTGCCCAATTCATCACGCTTTCAGCCCTTCTCCTCTTTGAACCACGTTCCCTGTTATCAGCCGGCTTTCCAGCCGGGAAGCGCCCCGGCCAGCTATTTGTGGCTTATCTTTGCTGGAAAGGCTACACTGAAGAAAACAGTCCACATCCAGACTCTGCACTTGGCCTTTTTTCCCTTCCTTGTTCATCTCCTTCCACCGCCCTCCGTTCTCTTACCCAGCCTCGTGAACAATGCGCTGTTGTGTTCTTCTGTCCTCTGTAGAATCTAACCTTCCCGGTCTCCCCGCCCACGGGGGTGCCATTTCCTTAAGCGCTTGTTTAATTCGCCAGGCTTCCGCCCGCTTACCTCGGCATTCCGGCCTGCCCTTGACCTGGGCACGTGGCTGCGGCTCAGCCAGGGGGTGTCCTGCTACCCCCGTCCGCGTCTTCGCGCACACGAGCAGCGGTGACCACAACGCAGGGGCACACAGACGCTGCGGGGTGCCTGGCGCTCTCCGCACGTCATCTCGTATCTCTTCTCAGAGCAGCCTTATGAGAGAAGACATTATGATCCCATTTCACAGAAGAGCAAACCAAGGCACAGAGAAGTCAGGAACCTGTCCCTGAGTGATGGAGTGGGAAACGAACCCCGCCAGGCCCTCTGACTCCAAGTCCGTGCGCCCCCATGCCCCGCGTCATTCCCCCCACGTGTGGCGCAGACACAGCTGAGCGCCGTCAGTGGCTGGGCACGGGGCCTTTAACAGCATCTCCTCTGGCCCCTCAGCCGTGCTGCATGCTCCTCGGAATCCTTTTGTCCTCCTGCTTTGCACAGTGACATTTACTAGGTACAGATTTAAGAACTCAGGCCGGGCGCGGTGGCTCCCGCCTGTAATCCTAGCACTCTGGGAGGCCGAGGCGGGAGGGTGGCTCAAGGTCAGGAGTTCAAAACCAGATTTAAGAACTCCTCTTCCTCTTCCTAGGTTTTCTCTTCCAGCGTACAGAACTCCGCTTCAGATGAACCATGTCCACGGCGTTCCCAGACCCGGAAGTGCCTCAGAGCACATAGGGAGCCCCCCCTCCTCAGTTCGGATCCCAGGAGCCTCAGCCCGGCCCTGGAGGGAGACCGGGAATCTGCATTTGAAAGCATGGCCTTGATGTGCCAGGTCCACACCCTGTCGTTTGGCAGCATCAACTGCTTTGGTTTACGGGTGCCACCTCGACTTGGCCGTGCACAGACTCACCTGGGGATCTTGCTGAAACGCAGGTTCTGGTTCCGCAGGGCTGAGCCTGAGACTTCTGCATCTCTAACAAGCTCCCGGGTCATGATGACACGACAGGTCCCAGGGCCACAGCAGTGAGGGTTTAGATCAGTGGTTCTCAGCCCTTGCTAAACATTGGAGTCACCTGGGGAGCTTAGATCTAAACGACCTCAGCCCCACCTGCAGAAATCGTGCAGTTGTCCTGGAATCAAACCAACGCCCCTTTAGCTCTGTGGTGTGCTGCATCCAACCTGCAAAAGCCTGTTACATTTTTAGGGATTTTGTGAACCAGCTGGTAACCTGAGCCATTATTAGCCATTAAATTATATAAACTTAACTTTCAATAAATTATAAAAACAAAGATAATACTGAAAAGCTATTTCCTGATAATTTCACTACATTTAACTCCTTCTGTGCTCCTGAGATGATCTTGCAGGTATTGCACCTGTCTGGTGGAAACACTATAGGATGGGGGGCTACTGCGTGTCCCTTCCCAGCTCTGTGCCGGTGACATCAGCCTCGGGGACAGCACTCACACCTCGGAAATCGAAAACACTACGAATCAGGGTTTACTTTCCCAGAAAGCTGGTGGGTAAATATTTGCCAGTGCACCTGCAGTCCTTACCTACCTGCACGCATCGTAATTCCAGGGGGTGCTGGATAAAAGTGCGAACAGCTGGAGTCTACCTAAGACTCCCTAAATCCAGCTCTCTCGGTGTGGGACTTGGGGACTTGAGAAGTTTTTAGAACGAGTGACTCAGGAGATTTCTTATCTACAGCGAAGTTGCTTTAGAATAATGATTAAATCTTCCTAATTAGCAAGGCTCAAATTGGATTAAGACATTGTCCTCACTGGGCACCCTTTTCTTTATGCTTTAAGACATAATTTCCAATGCCTTTTGAAAAGTCTTTTTATCTGGAACCCCGTGAGTTGCTTGGGCAGAGCACTTCTTCCCCCCAGGCATCAACAGAAAGTCGCATGAGGCAGTCCAATGCAGGTTATGTCCTTTAATTGTCCCTGTTTCTAACCCCACTCCCCACTCCCACATCAGCCACTAATGTTTCCCTAATAAAGGTGGTGCATCGCCCAGAATTTTCCATGCTCTAATGTCTCATCAGGCTCATGGCCAAACTCAGGACCTTTTGAGATGGTTGGAAAAAATTGAGTCCAATAACTACGTTATAAACAAAATGTTCTTCCGGCCACACACAGTGGCGCATGCCTGTAGTCCCAGCTACTCAGGAGGCTGAAGCAGGAAGGTGGCTTGAGCTTAGGAGTTCGAGGCTGCAAGGAGCTATGATTGTGCCTGTGAATAGCGCCTGCACTCCAGCCTGGGCAACACAGAGCCCATCTCTTTAAAAAAAAAAAAAAGTTCTGCCAAATTATATGCCCCGAATCTTAATTTAAATTTGCCAAGGTTTGCCCATCCCTGGGATCATGGAACTCAAGCAAAAGTGACAAATTGTGAGGAATGGTCCTACAACTCTTAGTGATGTGTTTCCTGCAAGCTAGCACCTAATCAGGAGCTCAAAGAACAAAACCGAAGCAGCCAGCCCCACTCAGCACGCCAGGCGCTGATCAATGTGGACCACAGCCAGCGAGGCTGGCAAAACCGACACCTCCGCCCCGAGCTTGGTGAGAGTTTGGGAAACAGCATATGACAGTCATAGAGGCATCCAGAACTTCACTCGGGGGAGCGGGGAAACGAGCCCAAAGCAAGTAATGCCCACCCAGAGACGGCAGGGGGAGAGGGAACAGCTTTTGGCAGGAACACGGTGGACAAGCGTCGAGGATGTCGGACAGAGGAAGGAATGGACACTTCTTGAAGCGTCTCCAATGTTGACCCAGCTCCATTGGGTCTCCAATGCTGGTTCAGCCCCTGGAATCCTGCCACGGCATTTTCTCACCTCTCAAATGGTTATTTCTCACATCAGCAACGACTGCAGGTGGAATCCTTCCCAGTGTCCGCCACCCCCGGCCCTGGCTCTCCACCGGACTCTCCCCAGGCAGCTCCGACGATGCTGCCCACACGCCGTTTCTGGACTGTTGATTCTCGCTGTTTTTCTCCATCGGCTCCCACAAGGGAGACGGTGCTGTGGGCCTGGCGGAAGGAAAACAATCAACTGGATGTCAGTATTGGGAATTTGAGAGACACAGGTGTTCCTCGACTTACAATGGGGTTGCATCCAGATAACCCCATCGTAAATTGAAATTATCATCCACTAAAGGTGCATTTAATACCTAACCTGCTGAACACCATAGCTTAGCCTAGCCTACCTTAAATGCACTCAGAACACTCACATTAGCCTAGAGTTGGGCAAAATCACTGAACACAAAGCCTATTTTATAACTAAGTTTTTAATGTCTCATGTAATTTATTGATACTTTCTGAAAGTGAAAAACACAATGGTTGTACGGGTACTTGAAATATAGTTTCTTCTGAATTTGTGTCACTTTGCACCATCATAAAGTTGAAAAATCATGATTAGAACCATCGTCTGTAATGGTAGCTAGTACTACTATTTATTGCTCCAAGGGTGTTAGTCATTGAGCTGAACAATTTATATTCTGAATCTATTAGCTAACATTTACGGAGTATTTACACACCAGGCACTACGTTAAACACTTTTGTTCACTGTCACGATCCTACCTTCACATGTCAGCTCCATGAAGGCAAAGATATTTTTCTTCACTGCCATATCCCTAGCTCCTAAAACAGTGCTGAGCACATAGTAGGTGCTCAGTTAATATTGGAGGAAGGAGGAAGAAAAGGAGGTCTGGAGAGACAGAGGGAAGAAGGGAGGGAGGGAGGGGAAAAGAGGTGGAAGAATACTCGAGAGCATGGGGCAGTGCGTGGAGAAGAAGAAGCTGAGACAGTATTATAGGGGAACGAGGGGACAGGCAAGTAGGTCACAGAATAAGCCACTGGCCTCAGACCAGGGTAGGGGTACAAGAAAAAATCCCCAACAGGTTTTGATTGGAAACAAAAGCCCATGAGACCACACCAAAGATGATACAAAGAACCCCACAGTTGGCCTCAGTCTAGGGTAGACGACAGGCAGTGGGGGAACAGCATCCGAAAACTTAGGCCTTTTCGGGGGGGGGGGGGGCGGGGGGAGGGCAGGAGCCATGTTCAACTCCAACCAACATTCGCCACATAGAGATGCAACCTCCAAATCATATTCTTGTGAAATAGTCTAAATTTTTGTGTTGGCATCAAATTCCAAGTTATTGTTGTTATTTTTGTCAAATGCTATAGGAATGAGGTGGGATAGCATGGTTGGACCAATCCTCCCCCACCTATTATAAAATCTGAGCAACACATTTAAAAAGCAACTACTTGAAGGCTCTGGAGAACAACCAGAAGCAGACAGAAACTAGAGGAGGCTCTGTCCTTAAAGATAGGAAGTTAATGTTCGAGATTTGCATATTTGTGGCTTTCTGCCTAAGGAAACTTGCCAAACCACAAGCAGCTAAGAGTGACAGAAAGCTGCAGTTTTACTGGCTTGAGGTGTCAGGGATAGAGTTCAGGGTTGGAAAAGCAGTGAGAGAGTTTGGTGGCAAATCCTGGGGACAGGGAGAGCTGTAGCTGGAATGAGCCCTGACATCTGTATATAAAATGCACCCGGATCCTTGGCCGACTATAAAACTACACGTGTGTCAGGGGAAAACCTGGGAAAAAGCATTAGCTGAGAGAACTGAGAAGAGTATTCAGTTCCTGCTGACTATGAGGGAGGCAGTTTGGAGTAAGAGCCCATCCAAATTAACTGCCTGCTAGGGAAAAAAATCACTCTTCAGAGGAACACAACAGAATCCAGAATCTCTGCAACATATCATTCGTGATGCAAATTTATGAATCATAAGGTCACTAAATATACAAAGAAGCAGGAAAATGTGGTCCATCATCAAGGAAAAAATAAACAGTTAATAGAAAATGATCCCAGGTGCTGCAAAGATTTCAGGCAAAAAATTTAAGGCAGCTATTCTAAATGTCAATCTGTTCAAGGAATTAAAGAAAATATGCACATAATGAATTAACAGATGGAGAATCTCAGCAGAAATTAGAAACCATATGAAACAACCAAATATGGTTTCTAAAGCTCAAAAGTACAATAACAGAAATAAGAAGCTTGCTAGATTAGTGTAACATCACATTAGAGGCAGAAGAATCACTGAATATGAAGATTATTCAGTAGAAAATACCCAATCTAAACAAAAGAGAGACAAAGATATTTTTTTAAAAAAAATGAACAGAGCTTCAGAGACCTGTGTCACACTTGCATGTGGTCTAATATATATGTAGCTGGAGTCCTAGAAGAAAGCATGTGGTGAGAAAAAAAAAATGTGAGGAAACAATAACCAAAAATTTCCCCAATTTGGTGAGCAACTTACAAGTCTAAGAAATTCAGCAAAACTCAAATAAGATAAATACAATAAAAACTATGCATAAGTACATCACAGTCAAATTCCTGAAATCCAAATATAAAGAAAAAACCTTGAAAGCAGTCAGAGAAAAACCAAGATATTGATACAGGAAAATAATGACGTGAATTATAGCTGACTTCTCCTTAGAATCGATGAAGGCCAGAAGAGAATGGAGTGACATCTTTATGATGTTCAAAAAGCAAAATCTGTCCACCCATCATCTCATCAAATGAAATGACCCTTCCTTCAAAACCGAAAGCAAAATAAAGATTTCAAATACACAAAGATTGAGAGAATTCATATCAGTAAACTTGTGCTGTAAGAACTGCTATAGAAAGTGTTTCACGATAAGGAGAAATGTTACCAATTAGCAATAACTCAAACCTATAGGAAGGAGCGAAGATCACCAAAAATGGCATATGTGTTTCAAACTTCTCCAAGGGCATCATCTCGAGAATATGTGAGAGAGAAATCAGTTGAAGGAGGCATGTGTGTGCAATCTTGTCCCCCACACGGACAGCAGAGATTTAATCGCCTCCAGTATCTGGCTTGCTGCGCTGTTGTGACGTTCAAATATGCAACAGCTCACTGGAAATGTTCGAAGCTCTTAGAAACTCGAAGAACGGTTATGAAGAAGGGTCCCTCCCCCACACATGCTATGCTATTTTCGGGGTGTAAAAATCACATGGGCCGCTGGGCTAAAAACACTTGGGATCGGTGAGGATGTGGAGGAATTGGAGCCCTTGTGCATGGCCGGCGGGAAACAGTGTAGTGGTTCCTCACAAAACAAAACATGAAGTTCCCAGAGTCTCCAACAATCCTGATTCTAGGTACATACACAAAAGAATTGAAAGCAAGAACTCGAACCAGTGTTCATGGCAGCATCACTCACAACAGCCGAAAGGCGCGAGCAGCTCGAGTGTCCCTCGACGGACGATGGCTGGACACAGCGTGGCACCTGCACACAGCGCAATGCGATCCAGCTTTAGCGAGGGAGGAAAGTCTGACACGTGCCGCAACGTGGATGAACCTGGAGGACGCTATGCTAAGGAAAAGATCAGGCACAAAAAGATGAATATTGCACGACCCCACTTATATGAGTGCCTAAAACAGTCAAATTCATACCGACGGAAACTGGAATGGTGGAGGGAGGGAGGGAGGGGAGTTAGTGTTTGACAGCTGTAGCGTCTGGGAAGATAAAATATTTCTGGAGATGGAGGTGGTGACGGTCACACAACAACATGTATGTGCTTAATGCACTGCACACTTAACATGGTGAAAATGGCAAATTTAGTGTTACACACGAGGATGTGAATGTTCTTAATAAATTGTACACTTAAAATGGTAAAATTCTACGTATATTTCACCATGATTTTTTTTTAAACTTCAAAAACTCACTTGGGATCCCCCAAGACACAATGGGTTTCTCAAACTGAAATATCCCTGGGGTGTGGACCCCAGTGTCCCAGGTCTTGAGGCCAGCCAGATGGTCACTCAGTGGCCTCAGGGCAGAAGGGACAGCAACTCTGTCCAGGGTCTGGAAAGAACCAGAGGTGCAGGCAACCACGTGCGGTCATTTCCTCTGTCTACAGCTGCTGTCTAGGCATGATCCCATTTTGGTGGATTCCAACATTCCCCCTCCCTCCCATGCCAGACTCCCATGTAATAATAGTATTTATTAATGTAGCCACTTACAGGGGGAACTCACTTAATCCTCACAACCGCATGTAGTAGGCACTACCAGTGCCTTCATGTGACAGATGGGGAAACTGAGGCACAGAACTGTTCAGCCATTTGCCGAGGCCACTCGTGTGGTTGGGGACCGTGGTGGGGTATGGAACGGGCTGGCTCTGCAGCCACGTTGTCAACCATAGCGCCTGTTCCATTCTCAGGCGGCATCTCACCCAGGAGCGAAGGGTCTTCCAAAGGCAGGTGAGCTTCAGCCGTTGATTTGCTTGAGTTTTTTGTGAAGCCATCAGAGAAGCAGCCGGCTGCGAGGATGTCAACGTCGGCCTCGGCTCCCTCGTGCTGAGTGCTTCCCATGCCCCAGACACCGTCTCCTCTCCCTGTCACAACGGTTCTGCCAGGTGGGAAGGCATGGCCCTGTTTCGCAGATGAGGCCGCTGGGGCTCGCGGTGGTTAGCTGACTGGCCTGGTTAGCCGGGAGCAGAAGCCAGGCCCGCCCACTCCTGAGCCTCCGGCCCTACGCCCAGCATTGGTTGAACAGCGCCGATTTTGCACTTGGCAATATCTAGAGACATTTTTGGTTGTCCTGGGGGTGCTCCTGGCATCTGGTGGGTAGAGGCCAAGGATGCCACTAAACATCCATCCTACAATGCACAGGACAGTCCCACGGCAAAGAACCGTCAACCCAGAGTGACAATAGTGCTGGGGTTGAGACACCTGCCTCAACTCCAGGCTGTGATCAGGAGCAGTGCAGGGGACCGCAGCTTTAGGATTTTAAAATTTCCCCCAAAGCCTTAAAATACATGCGGCAGCGCGTCAACCAGGGCTATCTCTGGGCGGTGAGAACGCTGGTGAGTTTTGCTTTCTTCTTGGCAAAACTGCACTTTCTAAATTATCTTCAATGAATATGCATTAGTCTTGTAATCAAATAAGTCTCAGCTTTTTAAAGAAGTCCGCGGGCTCCGAGTTGGAGAACCCTTCTAGGTTGCCATCTCACCGTGGGATGCCAAGTTTCAGGAGGGCGGATGCCCACGCTGGGATTTACCCCTCCGAGCCTGGCTCCTGGTGGGTACCGTGGAGACGACAACCTCTCGGGCCTGCACCATGGTACTTTCTGGGTGTCTGAGCAGGGCCCAGGCACTTCGCTAACCTCGGGAAGGAGAAGCAGCTTTGCCCAAGGTCATGCATGTGGTCGGCGGTACAACTGAGATTCAACCCAAGCAATGTTTGATTCTCAGATGCCTGCTCTCCACTTCCTTTCTGCACAACACTCTGCTCGGCTCCACGCCAGCCATGGAGCAAGGACCCAAGTAACGGTAGCCTTTGCTATTCCTGCCCGCAGGGGAGGATCTTTGCAAAGGCTGCCTTTGTAAGACAGTCCAAGAGTCTCAGGTATAGCGTGGATCCTTGGAGCTCCTCGGGCACAAGAGCTGGGTCTTTTCTCTCTTGCTCTGTTCTTCCAAGGCCCAGTGGGATCTGGGCACAGACCAGCTCCGTGAGCACCATCTGGCCTGGACCAAGGAAGCTGCCTCGCTCAAATCCTCCCAGCCAGGGTATGAAGGCCGGGCCTGCCGGGAAAGAGGAAGGAAGCAAGGCAGGAGGCTGGGAGGAGGCCGGAGCTGCTCTGGCTTCTCTCCGCCTCACTCCTGAAGGAGGAAGCTCCTCTGGTGTGAGCCCCGGCCTGGTCGGGCTGCAGGCTGAGCTCAGGTGAGCCCCCTAAAGGACCTGCTGTTCCCCCAAATGTTGCCAGTCAGCTCTGGGGCGTGGTCCCATGTAGGTGGCATTGCCAGAGTTGGTATGTGTTTTAGTACAAGTATGTCCCATGCAATATTTGGGACATACTCATACTGAAAAATTATTGGTTGTTTATTTGTTAATTAGGTATCCTGTATCTTATACAGCAACCCCCCCCATAACCCCTTGAAGTCTGAGGGTGAGGGAGGAAAAGGGCTGCGGAGGTGGCCTTTATCATGACAACTCTGTTTGGACTGGGCTGCCATGACGCCCTTCTGCGCTGGGACCCAGCACTCTCTGATTCCACATCTTTCTTAAGGGCACATTTGTTCACTTCCTTTTCCTGCACGGTATCCACCTTGGCTCCCCATTTCCATGGGCTAAAGGCTAAACCCTTAGCCAAGTCTGTCCTGAGCACCACTGTCCCCAGGGCCTGGCTTGGTAAGCACTTGCTGAAAGAGCAGGGGAGGAGATGCCCCTCCCTGCCTACAGCCTCCCTCTCACTCCCCCACCTCGCACATCCTGCCGGGGACACACCGAGCTTCTCTCCACCACCACCTGCCTCTGAGCCCACCGCCCTCCCTGTCCCCAGCTCACTCTCAAATCTCAGCTCTTCCCTGACTTGCACCGGGGCTTCCAGGTGCAAAGAATGCCTGACCTCTCTGGTTCTCTTCAGACATTCAGTGGATGGGATCGTGTCCACCCACACTGGGGAGGACCATCTTCCTTACTCAGTCACTGATTCAAATGCTCATCTCTTCTGGAAGCACCCTCACAGACGCGCCCAGAAATAATGCTTTACCCAGCCAGCTGGGCATCCCTTAGCCCAGGCAAGTTGACATGTGAAATTCACCATCACATGGAAGATGAGGAGGAACCAGGCAGGAGAAGGGGGTGGTGCAGGGGGAGGGCAGAGGGACAGCCCCTGCAAAGGCAAGGAGGTGAGCTTGAGACAAGCCTGCTGTGAGTGCTAAGATGCCTCAGTGTCCCTGGTGCATGGGCTGTGCAGCAGGGAGTGGGAGACCTGAGAGGTCGGGGTAGCACTTGACCTTGAGGGCAGTGGGGAGCCACTCCAGGCAGGTGTGGAGACACAGCTCCTGCTCCCTCCTGACTCATGTGCTTCCCTTGCTTCCTGGCCCCTTGGGGGTCACGTGGGCCACGTGACTTCTTCTGGCCAATGGGCTGTGAGTACAAGTGAGATGTGTCCCTTCTGGGCTGAAGCATGTAAGAGCCAGTGCACGACCTGGGGTTCTCCTGCCCTGCCATGGGGGACCTGGAGCCACGAGCAGCTGTAAGATGAAAACACACAGAGATCTGAGTCACCATTCAGCAGGGAGCTTCCCTGGAGAGGAACCAGATCTAGATCCACAGCAGGCTTTGTGTGAATGAAAAGTAAACATCTAGGTTAAGCCACAGGGATTTCGAAGTTTGTTTACAGCAGTGTAGTCCAACCGATTCTGGACTAACCAGATCAGAGGGTAGAGGATGGGGCAGGTGTGGTGACTCATGCTTGGGGAGATGCTTTGGCTAGACAGGCTTAACAGGTATCAAATATTTAGGTTTGGAGCGAATGTCTGCAAATGAGCTCATTTCCACTGGGATTCGATTCCAGGCTCTGCTCCATAAACTGAAACCTCTGTCTTGTACTTTGTGGGTATGCGGTGAGCAAGTGGTAAACAGGAGAAGAACGGAGACTGGACAGCCTCCAAGCCAGCCTTGACTCAGCCTCCTGTGGACAGACAGGAAGGAGCATCCAGGGGTTTGTGTCACCCCTGGTCAGCCCCTTTCTCCTCTGCCTCCTGGCACGAGCACTCACCCCAGGCTCCTTTGCAGCCTGGAGGGGGCTGTGCTCCCCAAATCTGGCCAAGGAGCCATGTTAGCGAGTCTCCCCAAAAGCTGCTGGAAAGTGGATCTCAGATCAAAGGACATAGACTTACAGAGAGAGAGAGCCTCTCGCCTGTGCCCGCCTCCTGCCTGGAGTGCAGCGGATGGGTAGAGATGCCACGTGCCTGGAGCTGGGGCAACCAGGGCTGTGAGATGACAGATCCAAGGTCAACCCAGAAAGGAGTCCAGGAAAGGGTTTATGTCCCTGATGACATTGTTACGATATGAAATATCTTTGTGCTTCTGCTGCCCAGACCTCTTTTCAAGACAAGAGCAAACAGTCTCATCCTTCTAACTGCCACTCAGGGGTCTTGCCACTGGTAACCAAAGGCACCCTAACGGATAGACATTTGTCCTTTAAAAATACAACCGATCAATCAGCCAGTCGTGTACATGCTTGTCTCAGCCTGGGAGGATGGCTCCCACCCACGATTCAGGGAAAACAAAGCCAGCTGTCTCCGTGAGCTTGTTGTCATATCCACCTGTGACACGTCTGGGGTCTGAGAGGCAGAGGCGCCGGGTGATCTTGCATCTCCTTAGCGTGGGACGTTGGCCGCCGCGCCTGCAGGCCAGGGGTGTTCCAGGGCTGTGTGAGAAGCTCCAGTCCCCAGGCGGGGACCTGAGGCTGATCTGACGCTTTTCGCGCGTCCTCCTGGGAGCTCAGCCTCTGCGAAGGGCGCTTGTGGGCGCGATCCTCACCCAAGCTCCCGAGACCGCAGGAGGCCGCTGTGGCCTCCCACAGACAAATCCCTGCCCTCCCTCCAGTCGGGGCCTGGGTGTCTCTCCCCTCTGCAGCAACAAGCAGGACGCCCAGGCCAGCAGAGGACACGCCAGTGTTTTCTTGGTTTCTCGTTATTTTGTCTGCAGCCATCGCATGGACACAATCTCAAAATCGTAGAGTGTAAGAGTGCAAGGGACCTTGGTGAGCGGTGGGCCCAGGGCATTCTCGTTACAGAAGGGAACACTGAGGCCCGGAAAGGAAGCGGGTTGGCCCAAGCTCATGCTGTAACTTGGAGACAAAGCCGGAACTAAAACTCAGGTCTCCACGGGCATACAGTAATCTCTTACACATACACCAGACGCACACACCTACGTGCACATGCAGGTGGTATAACACGGTAGAAGGCTGTTCCTTCCTGTTTTTGCAATGAGATCATAAACTGCTGGTGGCCAAGCGTGTGGAAGGCAGAGACCCTGCTCAAATTGGTCCATCCTTTCAAAGGGCTTATTTCCTCCCGTAACTGAAAAGTCCAGGGACAGGTCCCCTCACTGTGCCGTCCTCCACGCGAACTCCCCGACACCCAACTGCTAGCCGTGCTCAGGGACACGGCGCGCGGCCCCCTCCCGACTCCCGGACAGGAGTGGGCACATCCTCCAGCTGAGCAGCGGCGCTGCGGCCGGAAGAGGCGGGGAGGGGGCTCACGGACAGCAGATGCCCACCCCAGCAAGGAAAGGGCCTTAGGGTCCCTTTGTTCCCCAGAGATCCCTACAGACCCTAAAAAAGAAAGACTTCCACATACGAATGAATGAATGAATGAATGAATGAATGAATGAATGTCTAATAAGCACTCACCGAGTTGCCGCCCATCACTGTTAGTGCCGTTTGCTCATGCCACCGCCCGCAGGACGGCCCTGTCTCTCTTCACATTTCCCCACTCCCACCCCGCGCTCTCTGCGAGACGCTGGAGAAGCCCACGCGTAGGACAGGCAGGAGGCCACCCATTTGGGTTGTTCTATTGAGTCAAGAAATGCCCGTATCTGGCGCCGGCCAAAGGCTGCTCCCCCGAGTGCTCTCCGCAGCGGCAGGAGGGCTGGCTTCCGCCGCACGAAGGACCACTGCACCGCAACGGGCACGGGTTGAACCCTGGGCTCAGATCCCAGCTCGCACTTGGTGGCTGAGGGTCTTCCTGCACCTCTGTGTCCTTATCGGTAGGGTGGGGACAATGCCGGCCCTACCTGGGGGAACTGGAGTGAGGTGGCATGAGTGTACGGGAAGCCCTTGGCGCGGAGCTTGGAATATGTCATGGGCAACCACAATCAGCTATTCTTGGTCCCACAGGGATGTTCCTAAGCCGCTGCCATCCGACACACTTATTGGACCTGTGTTCACTTTGCAAGGAGCACACCACGCACCTCCCCAGGGACGGGGACTAGGACACAGACACACCTTGACCATAAGGGAGCAGGAGGGGACTGGGTAGGAGATAAAGCAAATCCAGGGGCTATCGCAGTCTGTAAAGGACTTCTGTAAACACTGCCTCACTTCACCCTCACAATAATCCCGGAAGGTAGAGCCTGCTGTTGCTCCCTTTACACAGATGAGGAAAACTGAGGATCAGAAAGTCTCAGTCATTTGCCTGATTTACATAGTTAGTAAGTGACTCTTTCTACTGTCTTTAACATCAGGTTGGAGCCCAAGACCCTGCTCCCACTCCCCGACCCCCCCCCACCCTGGAGAGGACCCCCGTCACTCCCTGGAGGAGGGTGCATGGCACCTGTGAAACAGACATGGACATACACATGCTGAGCTTCCTCCTCACAGCCCTCTCCTTCCCTGTTTCGAGAGCCCCATGCTGCCACGTCCTGCTGTGATCTGGGGCAAGTGACAAGCCACTCTCTGCCTCCCCTTCCTCTCTGTGGCGAGGACAGCACTGTGCCCTCCTCACAGGCCGCTGAAGGGGTCCGCCACAGAGCTAGGTGTGCGGCAGCACCAGTACGTGTCAGCCGCTGTGACCTTTCTTATCTTACCGCCTGCACCTCGTCACTTGTCATGCAGGTTACAGTCAGCACCTAAGAGCTTCTGCTGGTGCAATATCCATCTGTCCCTTGGCTGTTGGACCAGCTGGGGCAGGGGCTGCAGTCACTGTCTCTGAAGACTCACTCCCCTGGCTCATTTCCGCTCCCAAGGGGATGGATAAAAACTTGAATTGATCCCGCTGCCGCCCTTTGAGAAGCGCCTCCTTGGCCGACCTTCTCCCAGTCGCTCCCGGCAAATGGCCCCTCTCGGAGAGGCTCTGAGTTGAGGCACAGCCATGGGCTTCAGCGCTTGTCCACCTTGCCCTCCCGCGACTGGGCTGTGGCCCTACTGGTCCGAATCCCTCAGAGATGGTTATATTCACCTTTTTACCGTCCTTGGACGACGTGCTTTGAAACCCTGACAATAGAGCATTTTTGACATTCCATCAGCAAGAATTTCTCAATAGCCATCAACACGAGCCAATCCCGGGAGACTCAGTGGAGAAACAACGCGCTGGAGGACCGTAGCGGCACATCCACGACAGCCAGAAGGCGGCAGCGGCCCCCGCGCCCACCTACCGGCCAACGGTCACATGCCTGCAGTGGGCTGTACTCAGCCTTGAAAAGGAAGGAAGCACTGACGCGTGCTACAGTGTAAATGACCCGGACACACAATTCGCTAAATAAAAGAAGCCAGACACAAAAAGTGACATGTCTCACGATTCCATCTGTACGGAGTGTCCGGAACAGGTGCACGCGTAGGGACAGAGGCAGTTCCGCGGTTGCTGGCGGCTGGGGGAGGCAGGAGCAGGAAGTGGCTGTTTAATGGGTAGGGGTTTCTTCTGGGGTGATGAGGATGTTTTGGAACAAGATCGAGGTGACAGTTGCACAGCATTGTGAAAACACTAAATGCCACTGAATTGTACTTTAAAATGGTTAGTGTCATGTGAATTTTCCCTCATTTTTTTAAGATTAAACTGTTAAGATTTAAAAAAAAAAAAAAAAGGAATATGGTCTTGCCCAAAAGACGAAAGACAAGATAAACGCCGGGCTTGGGGAAGGGCAGGCCTGGGTGGCGGGACTGGGTGGGATTCTCTGCAAGGCTTCGTCCTGCCACGAGTCGGCTTCCCCATTGCTGGTCCTCCAGGAGAGACCCCGCCGAGCCTCAGGCCCACAGCCTCCCTCGGCCAGGAGGGCACTGGAAGCCTGGACTGACAGTCTCCCCAAGCTACGCGAGAGGAGAGAGACGGGAAGATTAATGCTTTGTTGCCCAAAGAAGGGAGAGACACAGGTGGGAAGACAAAACCGCACAGGTGTGAGGGGAGGGAGGCTGGAGATGTGGGCTGAGGCGGGGACGGAGGTCACCCATGCCCGTCCCCCGTCATGTCTGAGGGGCCATCCCTGAGCTGGTGCAGCTGTGAGTGACTCAGCCTGCCCCTCCGTCAGAGAGCCCCATGTCCCCAGCCCAAGACCGGGGCCCAGACAGGACCAACCCAACCCTCGCAGCAGCTCCAAGGGAGGCCACCGCCTCCCATCCGCATCTGAGCTGGGGGTGGGCTCAGATCCCCCCGAGCCAAGTGGACAGAGCGTGGGGGAGGGGAGGTGCCCCAAAAGGAACTCAAGATGCTGCTTCCAGAAGAAGAGAGAATGTGGGCTAGGCTGGTCAAAACAACAGATGGTCATCACAGACATTATCATCGGAAGGTTCCAGAACTGTGCTGACGTGCTGCCAATATCAGCCGTGGGTCTCTGGGTGGTCCCGAATTACCCAGACCACAGAGCCCTCGATTCCCAGCTTCTGGAAGGGGGAGTCCAGGTCAGAAAGTGGCTCACGGACCCCAAATGAGGCGTAGAGTATTTGACTTAGCTGCCCAGGCTGGACCCAGGACTCTGACATTTCAAGGTTTATTTGCAACTACTCCCAGCCCTCGCTGAGGCTGTCATTACTTCGTCAGGACTCTTCTTCAGGCCAGGCTTGCTTTCCCCCAGCAGCCGCCCGGGCTTGGTGGCACACGGAAGGCTGGACGTGGAGGAGCCGCGAGCAGCAGGACCCGAGGCTGCTGTGCGGTGGATGCTGGATGAGGCCTGAGGGTCTCGCTCCGCTGGGCCACCTCTGGCACCTGCTCGTATCTTGTTGGAACTGACTTCTGACTGTCTGTCCATCAGCACCACCACCTCTCAAGCCAACTCAGCACCTGTTCCTGAGCAGTCTCCGTCCTCAGTATTTCCCAAACGCCACCTGTCTCTCTGACACCATCCTCGCGTCTCCTCTGAGCAGCATCAGCCTCACGGTTCTCTGTGCCTCCACCTTTGGCCACCCAGAAGCCATCGTTATCCCTTCAAGAATCAAATCTGACCCTAGTACCCACTCCTCTCACCCATCAATATCCTTCGATAGCTCCCTATTGCCCTCAGAATACAGTCTAGCCTCCTTGGCAGGGTTCAGCCCCTACCTAACCCTTCTACCTTCCTGTTTACTCTCCCACCATGAACGTCTTGGGCTCCTCAACTGCAGTGCATTCTCTCACCTCCGTAGGGCTTTGCATATGCTGTTCCCTCTGCCTGGGACACTTTTCCCTCACTTCCTTTACCTGCTTAACTCTTAGGGATCCTTCAGTTCCCGTCAGAGAAACCACTGCCTGCAGAAATGCCAGGTGCCCTTCCCAGGGGCTCCGACAGCTCCCTGCTCTTTGCCAGGCAAGAGTAAACTGTATTAATAATTCTTCATTTGCTGTAAAACACGCACGGGAGAGCACCCTGTGGGGAGGGACCTTGGCCAACGTGTTCACTGTTTCCTCACCACAGCACTTGGCACATAATCTGCACCCAGTAAGTATTTGCTAGATGAAATTACTTTTCCAAACATGTGTTATTTCTAGTTGACACTTTCAAATTTTGTATTGAGGCCTAACAAACATGTAGAAAAGTGCGCAAGGCCTAAGTGGACAGCTCCCAGAATTATCAAAAAGCAAGCACACCTGTGTAACCACAACCCAGATTAAAAAAAAAAAAAAATAGAACATTAAAGGATCCCAAAAGACCTGCTGTGCCTCTTACCAGCCTTCCTTTTCTCCTCCTTTCCAAAGGAAACCATATGATTGACTTCTAAGATAATAATTGTTCTGCCTGCTTTTAAATTTCATGTTAATAAATTCATATTTATATTCCATTTTATATCAATTAACTTTACATTAATACAATAAGGACTCTTCATGTCTGGTTTTGTTCACTCGACATTGTTTTTGAGAATTGTTTCTATTGTTGCAACAGTTGTAATTTGATCCTTCTTATTGCTGTACAATATTTTATTGGAATATAATTTTTTTATCCATTCTACTGCTGAGAGATATTAGGATAAATTCTAATTTGAGGGTATTTATTTTTTTGGTGTGCAGATGAACACAATTCTGTTGGATACATACTAGGAGAGGAAATATTGAGCCAGCAAATATGTGTATTTTAATCTTTAGCGGATACTGCCAGTTTTCAAAAGTATTTGTATGAATTTATTCTCCCAACTGCGGTAAGAGTTCCAGTCGTTTCATATCTTCACCAACACTTAGTATTGTTGGTCCTTTACATTTTAGCCAAATGGTGGATCTGCAGATTTGGTGGGCCTGTAGTAGTATCTCACTGCAAAGTTTGCCTGCATTTCTCTGAAGACCAGTGGGGTTGCACACTGGTTCATCGAATATCCTCTTCTGTGAAATTTGTTTAGCTTTTTTTTCTATTTTTTATTTTTTGTTTTTAAAATTGATTTGTAGAAATCTGTTACATATTTTCAAGATGACCCTTTTTTCAGTAATTTGTACTGCAGACACCTCTCTCATTCTCTGAATTGTCTCTTCACTCCCTTAATGTGCCTTTGATAAACAAAAGCTCTTAATTTTAATTTAATGTAATCCAACTTAGAGACCTTTCACTTATTGTTAATGCTAATTGAGTCCTACTTTAAAAAACTTTCTTTACCCCAAAGTCATGAAGATATTCTCCTTTGTCATCTTCTTGGGGCTTTGTTGTTTTATAGTTAGTTTTAAAATCCTCCTGGAATCTGCTATCAAACACATCCACTGAGTTCTCATTTTATTTCTCAGCTGTAGAAATTCCATTATCCATATCATCACTGTTACATGTGATGCTATATGTTGTTTCATATTTAGTTCTAATATTTTAGTAGTTTAAAGCAGAAAGGTAAATTCAGTCCCTGTAACTTCATCTTGACCAGAGTAAAAATTCCCACAAGTTCTGATAGGTAATCTTTTCATTATTGTTCAGTTGAAAATATTTTCTAATTTCCATTGTAATTTCTTCTTTGACTCATGAGTTATTTAAAAGTGTATTGCTTATTTTCCAAACATATGGGAGATTTTCTAGTTATCTTTGGGTTAATTTCTAGCTTAAATCTACTGTAGTCAGAGAACATATTCTGTGTGATTTCAATCCTGGGAAATTTGTTGAGACTTGCCTTATGGCCCAACATATGGTCTACTTTGTTAAATGTTCCATGAGCTCTTGAAAATAATGTGCATTCTGAAGTTGTTGGGTTCAATGTTTTAGGTATGTCAATTAGGGCAGTTCATCAATCATGTTGATCAAATATTCTGAATCCTGACCTTTTTTTAATCTGATAGATGCATATTAAAATTCCTTAATATGATAGATTTATCTATTTCCCTTGTGTTGACTTTGCGATTATGTTAGCAGATGCAAATGAATTTAAAATTGCCATATCTTCTTTATGAATTTTACTTTATTATCATTATGGAATGTCCCTCTTTATCTCTAATGATATTTTTACCATGAAGTATACTTTATCTGATATTAGCAAAGCTATTTCAGGTTCGGTTTAGTGTATCTTTTTCCATCCATTTACTTTCAATCTATTCTCGTGTTTGTGAGTCTCCTGTAAGCAGCATATAGTTGGCTTTTGTTTTTCTATCCAGGCTAATAATCTTTACCTCTTAATTAAAATACATAATTCATTTCATTTTAAATCTATTTTATTGTTACTTGTATGTTGTCTCACCTAGTCTAGGTTCCTTTTTTTCCCTCTTTGTTGTTGTCTTTTTAAAAATATTCAGTATTCACTATTACATAACACCCCCATTGCCTTGTTATTTATACATTCTTTTACTATTCTCTTAGCATCTACCTAGAGATTACAACATACATCCCTAAAGTATCAAACAAATATAAATCTGTGTTTTTACCATTTGTCAGAAAATGAAAGATCCTTAGACTGCTTTAACTCTATTTACCACCTACTAACTTAAGTGTCACTGTCAACATGTGATTTCATTCCATACACGGTTGACCCTTGAACAACACAGGGTTTGAACTGCCAGGTCCACTGCACAGGGATTTCCTTCTGCCTATGCCACCCCTGAGACAGCAAGACCAAGCCCTCCTCTTCCTCCTCTTCCTCAGCCTACTCAACATGAAGGCAGCAAAGATGAAGACTGTTATGTTGATCCACTTCCGCTTAATGAACAGTATATATATTTTCTCTTCCTTATGATTTTCTTAATAACATTTTCTTTTCCCTAGCTTACTTTATTATAAGAATAGCGTGTATGATACATATAACAAAAAATACATGTTAATCAACTGTTGATATTATCGGTAAGGCTTCTTCTGGTCAACAATAGGCTGTTAGTTAAGTTTCGGGGAAGTAAAAAGTTATACATGGATTTTCAACTGTGCAAGGAGTCAGCATCCCTAACCCTGGTGTTGTTCAAATATCAACTGTATATCATTTTAATGTAATAATTATAAACCTATTATAATAAACCTATTGTAATAAACCTACCATAAAAACAGATCAATATATTTATTTATGCAATCAATGTTCATTTTAGATTCACCCATATATTTCCCTTTATTTCATGCTGAATCCCTAAGCTGCCATCTGGGATCATTTTCCTGCTGCCTGGAAATACTATTTATTATTTTCTTTAGTGTTAGCATGCTGGTGAAAAATTCTCTCAGCTTTTGTTAGAAAATGTCTCTCCATTTCCTCTTAATATTTAAAGATAGTTTCCTGGATACTCAGTTCTAAGGTCGCCACTTTTTCTTTCCACACTTTGAAGCTATCATTTTACTTTGCCTTTTAGTTTCCATCGTTTGTGGTGAGAAGTTAGCTGTTGCATTCTTTGTTTATTTGAAAGTAATGTCTTTTTTCTGGATGTTTATGCTTACAAGTTTTTCTCTTTTCTTTTAGTTGTAAGCAGTTTGACTACGATATGTCTAGAGATAATTTTGCATTGACTGTCTGGGGTTCTTAGAGGTTCTTCAACAGACGGATTGATGCCTTTTATCAGTTTAGAAACTCAGCAATTATGTCTTTAAATGTACTTCTTCCATATTCTCTTTCCTCCCGTCTGTGATTCCATGTGTTAGACTATAGCATATGATTGCATGTCTCACGTTCTTTCATTTTATTTTTTTACCTTTTGTTACCCACACCTTCAGTGTGTATATTTTTCCTGATCTATTTTTCAGTTTACTAATTTTTTCTTCACCTGCATCTAATCTGCTATCAAACACATTCACTAGGTTCTCATTTTCAAGCATTTTATTTCTCAGTTGTAGAAACCTTATTTGATTCTTTTTATAGTCTGTTGCTCTCTACCAAAAGTCCTTATCTTGTCACTTACTGCTTTGATTTGAACATTTTAATATTTATTATTTTAAAGTCCCTGCCATAACATACTAATATCTGAATTTCCTATAGTTCTATTTCAGTTGACTATACTTTGTCTTGGTTTTTGTTCCAATCTTATCTTTTTTGTATTCCTGGAGTTTTTAAATTGCATACTAGACATTGTAGGTTTAAAAAATGTAGAATATTTTAACCTCTGCATCATATTTCTCTTAGTCTAGATTTTCCTCAGAAAGTAGAACCTGACACCTTGTGTGCAGATAGTTTAATTTGTGTAATAATCCAAGTGCACAGGAGTAGAATATAACTGGGAAAGAATGCCAATTTGTAAGTGCATGCTTCAACTGGTCATTACTACGGGTAAATGGTGATTGAGCCAGCCAAAATCTCCTAAAAATAGATCTAACTACATCTCAAAATTTCCTGCCTAAAGAAGAAAGAAACATTTATTCTCCAACTCATATTCCCCATTGGTCGCAGATTGCTGTGTGAGTGGTTAATTCCCTTCTACTTCCGGGATGCAAGTGCATGGTTGGAAGGCAGGTTCTGTGGACAGAGGTGTCAGAGGACCTCTGGCATGGGAAGTTAGGATCATGCAAAGGCTAAGGCAGGTGGTCTTGAGTCACCTGTACAAAATTAGTTGAGGCAACAGTGGTTGGAATAAAATACAGAGCAGTAAGATATGAAGAGGGACAAATAAAACTTCCAATCTGTCTCCAGAGAAGATTTATTTTGCTGCTGAGTCAGCTAGGTTAGGAAAAGATGGACCTAATCCAATCAGGCATTGAGCAGGCTCGCGCTGAGCTTCAGTTCTGAGGGTTGGTGTGTTTCTGGATCTCCTTACGCCTAGGGAGCAGCTCTCCAGGGTCCCAACTCCAATCCTAGGGTCTTCACCAGGACCCTTCTGCCACGGCCAGCTCCAAATGCCCACGTTTGTTGCCCTAGCTCTAGAAATCTGCCTCAGCCTCTGCTTTCAAATTAGCAAATGCCTCAAGAAGTTTGAAATATCAGACTCAGCTCCGAAGGATTTGTTTCTTTCTAGGGTCTTGGCCCCTCAAATCTTGGCTGCCTTGGTAGCTTTCCAAAGCCCTTAAACAGATTTCTTATTCCAGGTTTTCTGGTTGTCTTCAGCATGAAGATTGGTCCAAAACAAGTTAGATGCTGTTGCCAAAAGCAGAACACCCCCGGTTGCCTATGAAAAGTTTGTGGAGGTAGACATGCACCTTCATGTGTTAAGAACAGTCTTAAAAAATGCAATCACCTGCAAAGTCAAGGCTGAGCTCTGAATCCACTGAAGGAGGCCCCCCTGCTTTACAATCGCTTCCTCTCCGTGGGGTCCCCCATGGCTGGCGCAATGCCTGTCACTGAGCACGCACTTGATACGTGTTAACGGAACGATCACCCTGCAGAGTGACTCCCAGTGTCTGGAGAGGGCGCTGTGGGATGGGAAGAGCCTCTTCTCCCATCTGTCTTGCAGGGCTGATGAGAAGCTGAGGTGGGGGTGGAGGTCCCACAGACTTTAACACTCATAAGAACCACCACTCCCCCCACCAACACTATGAAATAATCTAATTTGGGGGTCCCATCCTGGAGATTCTAATCAACTCCAAAGCCAGTGTGCATGGAGAAAATCTGCCCTAAGGAACAGTGGCTCCAGCACTGCTAATGGCCCAAGACTTTGAATTCCTGATTCAAGGAGGACCAAGCCTGAGCACCCCTTGTAGAGGATCTCTGGACTGGAAAGAGCTGGGCCTGAAGATACAGTATCTGCCGAGATGGTGTTACCCAAAGCATGGGACCCCAGGTGACTCTGGGTGGTAGAGGGGACACCATGTTAAATAGCACTGAATCCTACAGTGACTCCGTTTCTAACCTCTCAGTCCTTCCAAATCGATCAAGGAGAAAGGGTCGGGATGGTACCAGGAGGTCCTTCTCTAATACCTGTCGCTTTCCCGTTTTAATAAAAGAGGGGCAGGTCTCAGGTTAAGAGCCTTCTTAGGCACAAGTGTCAGCTAGTATACAGTAACAATATTTTCATTGTATTTCTATTTTACCTGTAAAGCCTATTTATGGAACACGACATTGGCTTTCCATTTACAGTAGTGACAAGTTTCCATCTAAGTAAACTTATACAAGTTTATGCAAACAAAATTATTACATTAGTAATAGCCTGAATTGTATATAGACGTACCCAAAACCATGACGGCTGTAGGCAAAGAAGTGAAATTTGGAGATCAGTGCCCTAAAGCAGTTTCCCTTCGCTGGGAACAGAGAGACAATGATGAGAATAAAAGATGTGACCCTGGCAGCCCAGGAAGCCAGAACCCCCAAGTCAGGGGCCTGGCCGGCTGGTTCCTACCCTGCAGCCAAGAGGGAATGGAGCCAGGGGGGCGGACGGGCACCCGGCCTGCAGGCCTCGGTCACAGTCGCTCTGGGGCGGGATACAGGGTTCACCAGCGATTCTCGTGGCAAACGCAGGCGCTCCTTTGAGGAAGGCGGCGTTGTCCTAGCACCTCTGCAGACGGAAAGAGCCGGGCGAGAGTCTGAAGGGAAGGAGGGAAGCGGTGGGGCCTCGAGAGCTCTCACACGGGAGGGAGAGACGTGCGGAGACGTCTGCAAAAGGACTCAGGTGCCTTTCAGCATTCGCGGGGCGTTTCCTATGGGCCCTGGAACCTTCCTGAAGGGTCTTCCCGATAATCACCAACAATGGGGCAAACCCTCCCACTTCCAGAACCTTCCTAGATTGCCTGTGAAGTGACGGCCACCGATGGGATCGGTACAAACTGGCTACAAACACGCAAGGCCTGCACACGCGGCGGCCCTGGGAAGGCAACGGGGAAAGCCAGCGGTCCTGCCTGTCGCATTTGCCTGAGATGAACGACTTTCATTTCCCCGAGACACGGTGACGTCGCCGCCCACAGCAAGCACCTGGGCCCGCGATCCGTCTCGCCTCACGCCGCTTGCACGGATGAGCCATTGAGCCCGGCGTTTATCAGGGACATCTTTTTGTGCACGTAGCCACCACACCTGTGGGGCACTTTTCTTCTTTAATTTCCGTCCTGTGCTTCCTGCAGAAACAAATAAGGATGAGTTAGGGAGCCGCTCCGGGAGACAGGGAACAGGCGTGTGTCAGAACCGAGAGACACGCGTGTCGCAGGGCTGCAGGCCGGGAAGAGGGAGGAAAAATCCTGATGCGGCTGCCCGTGCTGGGCGGCAAAGGGGTTTGTTTACATCATGCAGTGTTTTGTGTTTTAATGTTCACGGTATGTAAAAATTCAGAGATTGAACACAAAAATCTAGTTGTCTGGCTTCTCCTGAAAAATCAGGCCTGACCACACTGGGCCGGCAATGTGGCAACCAGTAGGTGAGGACAATAACCAAGGCACGCTCCCCCATCCCCCTCCATCCCCACGGCACCCCCACCGCACTCACTCATGTTTCCTATGCAGTGACCGACTCATCTCGGCCTGCCCCAGATGGTTCCGGTCTTAAAACTGGAAGTCTCATGTCCGGGGAGCCCTCCTAGTCCCAGGTGGACCGAGACCTTTGGTCCTCTTAGATCCCTATGTGGCCCCAAATAAACATAGCAGACAATACACATATCATGTGCATTGCGTGCTAAGCACAGCTCTGAGCATTTAAGTGAATTAGCTCATTTAATATCCACACAGCCCTATGAAACAGGTACTATATCCATCCCAGTTTCATAGGTAAGAAACTGAGGCACAGACCATTTATGCAGCCTGGAGGTCTCAGCAATGAGTGGGGACTTCAGTCTCATTCCCTGTATGAGGTTTTTCTGATCCAGCTGAGTCAGGGCCCCTTATTTAAGGGCCATGCAAAAGACACTTACCACCACGGCTGTGTTGGTGGCAGATGCTGTTCCTCCCTACCCAACAACAAACACGTGCTCCCTCCTCTTCTCACTTAGATTACAGGGCCTTGATTTTGTGCAGGGCTCTTCATATACAGCAAGGTGACCCCTCCTCCAACCTGAGAGTATAAAACTAGATTGTCCCTAGTATTGCAATTTTACTCCCCTTTGCTTGGTTTGATTGGTTTAGGGAGGGTCGACGGTCCAGCTCTGGACGAGGAGACGTAAGAGAAGACACGGTGAGAAGCCTTTTATTCCTTGGAAGGTTTTCATGGAAGTTTTCATTGCCTGGCAAAAGCAGTGACAGGGAGGAGGCCTCCTACTGTCTGCCTAGACAAGGCTCGTGTGAGGATGAGCTGCTCAGGACAGTGGCTAGGGGACAAGCCTAAGGATGAAAAGCCAACAAATTCTGGAAGCTGGGCCAGGAGAGCGGGAAGAGCCTTGGTCCTTGATGACAGTCAAGCCACCACACAGGCCCTGGAGTAACCCCCTCCAGACGCCTCGGTTTATGGCCCAGGTGTCACTGTTGGTTCATGACACTGTTTCTCGCCGTTGATCATATGCTGATGTGCCACAGAAGCCTCGAGAGCACCTTTGCTGTCCCACAAAGTCCAGAGCAGCCCACTCCCCATCTTCCTTCTGTCTGAGCCCTGCCCCGACCCTGCAGGGACTTCTGAGGTTTAGGGGCACCCCCCCCAGCAGGAGGTACCCCCAAGCCCAGTCTCACCCTGCCAGCCACATGGAAGGGAATAAAAGAGAGGTTGGTTGGCGATCCATGAAGCTTGCAGTGGGGGAGGGGGCCAGTTCTGGGGAAGGGAGGTGTTCCTCCCAACCACTCAGGACGCATTGAGCGCCAGGGTCAACCCTGTCCTAGCCGCGGCCCCTTTGCACCTCAAGGTGCCTCTTCCTCACCCCAGCATCATCAGCACCCGGCTGTGACATCCACTCGCTGTGCGACTATAACAGGGTCCTCCCCTGTTCTGTGCCTCAGTTTCCCCCCACTCTTTCTTTAAAATGGAGATAATAACAATCCCAACCTCTTAGGGTCGTGCAGGGATTTAACAAAATAGTAATTACAACATTTTCTCCAAGGCGCCTGGCACATAGAAACGTCCTACAAATGCTTGTGGTTATCTGTGTTATGGGGGTGGGGGCGGAGTAAGTGGGGACTCATGCTCCCACGTTGCAGGTAAGGACCCTAAAACGCTGAGAGGTTAAAATGGATTTCCCCCAAGTCGCCCAAATAATAAGCAAGTAACTAAATTGAGATTTAAACCTGGATCCAAAACCCGTTCTAGAAAATACAGTATTATTTTGAAGCAGGTACTAAAGATAAGGAGAATCCAAGAATGTTTATTCATATTTGGGATTCTAATGGTAAAGAAAAGCACAGATGCTTTCTGGACGGCAGGCTGAACGTTTTTAGAGAGACCTTTAATTAAAGACAATCACCCACGGTCATAGAATGGCTGGTTTCAGAGTATTAGGAAAGTTACCCCAAACAGCAAATGGAATTAAATATCCACTCAGCCACTGACAGGTGGTCTCCCAGGCCACAGAACCACAGAACTTGATTACGATGACAAGAATAGGGTTCAGGGCCCCAAATTGAAAGAGAAACAAAATCCACTTTCAAATGATTCGCCAATGACTTCAATTAACTTTGAGCTAACCCAGGCAGTTAGTGGTATAAGCATAGATCTCTTTGTGTTTCTAATTAAATTTCATCTAGTACAAATGCTGCTTTGAGATTTTCAGAAGGAAAACAATGCTCAGGAAATGCAGTTGGATCTAATCTGTGTGTTGCATAATTAGAGTTTCAGTGGGCTGCCACCATTCCCCAGAGCATGTTTAAGAACGTTTTGTTGTTGTTTGACAATTAATTATAATTATTATTAGCAACGGCTTCATAAGACCCACACTCCTGCTTACCTGTTCAACTCCCACCCGACCCATAAGGGTCGGCAAACCACAGGCTCTGAGCCAAATCCAGCCAATGCTTGTGTTTGCAAATAAGGATTTTTGGAGCACAGCCACGCTGGCTTGTTCACACAGTGCCTCTGGCTGCTTTCAGGCTGGGAGGGCAGAGCCGAGCGGGTGAGCAGTTGCAACAGAGACTGTAGGTGGCCGGCTAACCCTTAAAACGTTTGCTTCCTGGCCCTTTAAGAAAACATTTGCCCACCCCTGCAGAGACAGTGTGATGAAGACGACCTTCTAAGGGACACTGTTGGCCCTGCCCAGGAGTTTAGACTTTACCCAGGGAGCCACATGGCCCCTGCAGCAGATGCCGTGGGTATCTCGCCCATCCCCCATCACCTCTACAAGGACAAGGCCACTTACTGCACACACCTGAGAGCAAACCAGGCCCTGTCTGGGCTCTCAATGGCAACCCCAGGTGCTCTAACGTTGATAGAGCGCAGGTGCAAGAGTCACCGAGTCCCGTATCCAAGTTCCAACTTTTCACGTTCCCTGCCGGTGGACCTGAGGCCAGTTACTAAACTTCCCTGTGGCTAGAGAGGTGAGCAGGCCAACTGTTCTGGTCCAAGGGGACCCTGTGAGGAGGAACAGGTAACTCAGATGCTGGGTATCAAAAAAATACCCACGCCTCCTGATCGCACCTACTTTCCGCTAAACTCTTCCAACACAAAGGCCAGGTCAGAGTCTGTGGTCTCATCTTTGCGCTGGGATTCGAAATAAATTCAGTTCCATCTGCTTCTGTTAGAACATGGGACCATTTTTATTGTGTTTTGATTTCAGCAAATTAGCCCTTTCTTCAGGAAAATCCACCAAAATGACCAACAGGAAGTTGTAGAAAATTCAGGAGACAGAGAGGCTCAGCCTGCTCAAATGACAGCAAACCACGTTTGAACTGCAGCAAACTTAATTCTCTGCTCCAGTTCAATATTTCCAGCAAAGATGTTGAGAAAGAAAATTAGATTTTCAGTAATGGGGATGTGTTTCAACACATGCCACAGCTGGGCAGATTCAACTTGTTGAGTCAAAGGCGCTATTTCCTGACCTCGTTGAAGAGTAAAATCTGACACGCCAAGTTTAAATGAACCCAAGAGAGGAAACAGATCCTTCAGCGCGAGGCAGACGGAGAGGGTTTTAGCCGGGCCCTCCAAGCACTTATTCCCAGAGACTCATTGTGCTGGGAGAGGGGAGGACTCAGCCCTCAGGAATATAGACGTTACCTAGAGCTACTAGGCTGCCTAAGACGTAAGCCATGGGATGTTTAAGAGTACAAGAGCCCAGCAATGCGTAACAAGATAACTTTGTATCCACCTATTGAGAAAGGTATTCTCTTTTCAATTAATCCTTCTCATGACATCAAAGAGACGGTCTCTATTTGGTGCTACCAGTTCATTAACACTTACTTTTGAACCAATAAGCCTTAGGTCAGTGGCAACAGTATCCAGGTAGAATTTTCCTTGGACCCAGGAGTCAGCAAACATGCTCTGTCACAAGCAAAGGCAAAGGCAGCTACAGACAATAAGTATGGTTGTGTTGCAATAAAGTTTTATTTGTGGACACTGAAATTTGAAATATTCTTCACATAAGAAATAGTATTATTCTTCCTTTGATTATTGATTTGATCTTCCTTTGATTATTTCCAACCATTAAAAAAATGAAAAGAAAAATCCTTCTTAGCTTGGGGACAGTAAAAAATAAAAGGATGGGCTGGATTTAACTGTGGCAGTAGTTGGCAGCCTCTGCTGTAAGTAGGATGGTGGTCACCATCGTGGGTTCTGGAATTCCAGCTCCTTCATTTATGACATCTCTGACTCCAGGGAGTTGCTCTGGTTCTTTAAGCCTCAAGTCCCACTCCATAAAACACAGATAATGATAGCACCCGCCTCCCCAGGTTGTTGTGAGAACGGAGTTAACCCATGTGAAGTGCCCAGAACATTCCACGGCACAGAGTGTGAAGTGGATATTAGCTCTTATTATTGTGGATTTTTTAGAGTTACCTTCTCTTCAAGGCAAGGGATACTGATTTTTTCAATTATGGTGATAAGGTAGTTTCCTTTTTACCTAAACTTAAGTTACAAAGCCAATTTAAAGGGAATTATCATTTGAATGCATAAAGTTTAATGCAAACGTGGCAAAAGATTATAAGTGAGACACTCAAATAACTGAAGGTTTGGAAACACTTAGCTAGTCCCTTATCTTCCCTATACAAAGTTGAGAAATGTTAATGATAACTAATAATTATTAGAGTCTTCATAGTAAAAGAGAATTGGAGGACGTTTCATTGTCCGCGAAGTTTGACTGTTGGAGCCACGTGGGTAAATTGTCTTCCCGCCCTGCCCCCACGGTGAGCTCTTAGAGGGGAGGGGCACACCGTCCCTGGACCCCCGATGCTCGGATGTGGACCAGACTGTCTATCAGAGCCTGTAGACAGTGACCAAGTAAGGTAGATCATTCCATCTCACCATAAATGAACCGCAAGTCTCTTCCAGCTTCCCGAAAGGCCAGGAGCCCAGTTCCTTGAGTCATTCACTCAGTAAACATGTAAGAGCCCCAACCAGGAGCAAGCCCTGCTTGGAGAACCCCGAGACAAGGAATAAATGGCCAGCTGTCCCTGGTCTATGATGGTCAGCTCTGAACTTCTTGATCATGTATCCCTAAGTTTAAAAATTGCTAAACACTTACCTTTAATATATATTAATAATTAATATATAGTCATTATCATTTATTGTTATAGAACTATATATTATTTTATTAGTCACTAATCTATATAATATAAGGTATATAATTATAAAATATATACTTAATGAATTAAGTACTATTTATTACTAACTACTTTTCTATACTTGAATGACTATTAATCATATATTTACTTATAAATTACAACTGGATGCCACTTTTATATGTATTGTCATGCACATTATAAAACATGCCAAAGGCTATGAAATCAAAGTTCTAATGTTCCCCCAAACCCTGTGAATCCCCTTCCCGGTACCCTGCTTTGGAGAGGACCCTGGGTCTAGTAGAGGCCAGCCTCACGCCTGCACGCAGTCAGGGCGCAGGGCGCAGGCGAGACTGTGTTTGCTGGCTGGGAAGGTGAGTCTGGTGGTTGGGACATCTGTGAGAGAGAGAGCTGAGGATGGCGCTGGAGCTAAGGCAGAAGTAGACTTTGACAGGGAAGCAGAAAGCCCAGAAGGGACTTTCTGTAGGTCCCTGTGGGTCCTGAGCTCTCTTCCTCCTGCCACCTGCACTGCTGGGGAATGCCAGGCTGCGATGCCCTTCGTCCAGCACATCATGTTGGCACAGCTGGAGTAACTCCCTGCACCTTCAGATCAGCCCCGGGGGGGGTTTCCTTATTGCCCAACCTAAGTTCAAGGAGGCCCGCACATCTCCTCACAACCTCCTGCCGTCTTCCTGGCAAGGAGCCCGGCTTCGCCACAGCGGAGCCCTGCCCTTTGGTGCCTGTGCGGAGCATGGCCGGGGAGCCTGAGACCCCCAGCCTCAGGTCTGCGGAGTCTGGGGGCCTTCAAGTGGCCCTGCCCATCACAGAGGTGGGCACGCTGCTTCACAGGTTTTGTCCAGCGACCACAGGCGCAGATGAATGACTGTTTGCTGTGGTCCCAGCTCCACTGTTTTCAGAGCAAAAATCATAATAGGAGTAGGAGCTAGATTTTCTTATTTCCAATGCTTACAACAGCTGCACAGCAGGGATGATTTCATCCGTGTGAACACCAAGACAGGGAGGAGGGAGGACTCCCAGCTGGTGAGGGGCAGAGCTGGCATGTGGCCCCAGCAGCCTGACTTCGAGCTGTGTTATCCCCTTTGCCAATGGCTTTGATCTGGGGACCGGACGGGACTCCGCTGGGTAGATCAACCCGATCACCTGGCCCTCAAATATCATCTCCCATGCCTCTGCCATCTGCTCACCCAGAACCTGCCGGAATACTCCAGGGATAAGACTCCCACTTTCACCTTTGGTTAGCTGAAAAATTCTCCTTAATAGGGAGCTGTAATTGGTCTCCCTGTGACTCTGTCTGTGGGCTCTGCCCTCTGGAGTTTTAGAAAACAGATCTACTCTTTTAGGTACACAGATAATTTTGTGTGTGTGTGTGTGTGTGTGCGTGCGTTTAAATAATAATGCTGTCGTTCTATACTGTGAGCGTATATTTATATAGAATTAAGATTTAATGAGTGGCTATTATGTGCCAGGCACTTTACAGATATCATTCCACTGAATCCTCAGGACACCTCCATGAAATAGACACTGTCAGACGCCAAGGTTCAGGGAGCTTGCGTTGCCTGCCCAGGGCCCCACGACAACAGCTGTCTGTGTACCCCTGGGTGCACGGTGACCCTGGCAGCCCTGCTCTCAGCCACCGTGCGACCCTCTAACCTCGCAGGCCTTCCCAGCCTGGTCCCTTGCCTCAAAGAGCTTTCCATTTGTGTTATTCACTTTCCCTTTAAAAAAATTTTTTTTAGATTGCTTCTCGGCCTTTTGGCTAAGAGAAAGTGTAAAAAGAAATTAGAAAGCACAGGATTCACCCATAGTCCCATCACCCAAAGATAACTATTGTTACTATTTCCATGCATTTTTCATATATAGATACGGATTTAGTTTTTTTTTTTTTATAAAAATGAGCTCATACTACACATGTTATTTTGTAACCTATATTTGCTATCCCACGATATATCTAGGACATCTTGCCATAGCAACACAGAAAAATGTAAAGTTCCTGAAAAGGAAATTTTATTCATTTCATCAATTTCACCAATGTCCTCATTACCAAATGCTGATAATATGAATCCATTTTAAGTAATCTGTAATTTAGATAATATTTTAACCCCAATGAAGCAATGACAGTGCCAAAAAAAACCACAAAAAAGCCGTGCATTATCATTTTATGACTGCCTGGAATTCCATCCTATGGACATACCAAAACGTATGAACTCGTCACCTCTTAATTGCACATGTAAGCGTCTCCAACACACGCCCTCGCACACGCATCTGTGGGCACATATCCCGCTATTTCTCAGGCCGTCGCCTACACCAAAACGTGCCTGGGTCCAAGGTGGCGCCCACCTAGGAAGGGCTCGTCTCTGCAGCCCCTCACCCACACGGGCGGGATCCTTTTTTTAGTCTTGGCCAATCTCACAAGCCAAGGGAGTAAAACGTAATCAAACGGTATCTTGTTTTAATGTGCTCATCTTTTTATTACCAGTGAGGCTGAATTTTCTTTCAATACCAGAGAATTTCAGTCTAGCTTAGGCACGCTCACGTGACTACAGGGTCCCCAGGGGCTCAAAAGACCCCAGGTGCGGTTGGCCCGGCCTGGATCCCAGAGGCATCTGCCCAGGGGGCGGTCGGGCGGGGAGGCCGCCAGTCCTCCCAGGGCGCTGCGGGGGCCGGGGCGCGCGTGCTCTCAGGCCGCACAGGCGGAGCAGGAGCGCCTGGTTAGCCGCTCATGCGGCCCAGCCACCCAGCGTGGCGGCGGCGGCTCTCCGGTTTCTGTCAGCTCTGCCTCAACTAAACCGTGGGGCCAGCGCGTGGCTGTGACGTCACCACCAAGCACAGCGCGCCGTCTCCTGAGCCGCCGCCCCAGCCGCGCCGCCGGGGCGGCTGCCTGGGTCTGACCTCGCGCTGGGGCGCGAGGAGCGGCAGGCGCCGGTGTGCAGGCGCAGCGCGGCTCCTGGCTCTCCTTCACGCTGATTAGCGCGAAGCCGGGAGCGGGGCGGGATTCAGCCTCGATAGAAACTCACCCGGGGCCGCCTAACCTGTTGCCATTTCACGAACGCAGGAGATTATTTACGGGTCTCAGTGCTGAGCGTGTGACAGATCAACTCCCTCCTTTGACGATGACCCAGGGACCACCGTGAGCGCCTCCGGTGTGGCATGAGACGTGGCCGCCCCGCCTGTGTCCCTGCCCAGCACCCCTCCCCCTTCCTCATGGAAACAGCACCTCTATTCTTCTTGTCCAGATCTCCCCACACCCTACTTCCTCCCTACCTCCAGCCCAGGGAATGGGCAGAGCTCCGGACCTGGGTCCGAGTCCCCCTCCGCCAGGTGCCAGCCGTTCCCCTAGCTCCTCAGAGCCTCAGTTTGCCCTTCAGCAAAATGGGAACGACACTAATACCTACCCAAATGTGATGAAGATTAAATGAGAGCACACCGGTTGACATAATTTTGGAACTACAACATGTGGAGCTAATTTCATTTTTGTTTTACAACTACTGATTGAATGGCCAGTTACATTCCATTATAATTAAAACCCCTGCCCCCCCACCCCAGGTAAGCTAAGAGGAGGAGAGCTGACAGAGAAATGATGAGAGGACAGGGTTCAGGGAGCTGAACACGTGGAGGTTCCTGGCCCTCGGCGCCTGGGGAGGGCGTGGGAGCCCCATCCCCCACCCTAAGCATCTCCTCACCTGTACCCTTTGTAACCGTGGTCCCCAAGCCCCGGCTGTGGACTAGAACCGGTCCCTGGCCTGTTAGGGACTGGGCCACAGAGCTCCACTGCCCCACCCCCCACCTCCCCCAACTCCCTGTGGAAAAACTTCCATGAAACTTAGGAATGGGGTGGTGTGGGGGCCGCACAGCAGGAGGTGACGGCAGGTGAGCCAGCGAAGCTTCATCTGTATTTACAGCTGCTCCCCATCGCTCGCATCACCGCCTGAGCTCCACCTCCCCCCCCTCCCCCGTGGAAAAATTATCTTCTATGAAACCAGTCCCTAGTGCCAAAACTGTTGGGTGGGGACCACTGCTTTGTAATATCCTTTATAATAAACCAGTGAGTGAGTGTTTCCCTGAGCTCTGTGAGCTGCTTTAGCAAATTCATCAGACCCAAAAAGGGGGTCGTGGGGACCCCAACTTGAAGCCAGTAGGTCAGAAGTTCCCGAGGCCCAGACCTGAGACTGAGCCTTCACGCTGAGGAGTCTGACACCGTCTCCAGGTAGATAGTGTTGGAAACGAATTGGAGCAGTGCTCCCCAACCTTTTTGGCACCAGGGACTGGTTTCATGGAAGACGATTTTTCCACAGACCAAGCCGGGGGTCGGGGGGGTGGTCAGGAAGGGGGTGCGGAGCTCAGGCGGCGATACGTGGCCCATTCCCCAACAGGCCACGGGCCGCAGGCTGGGGTTGGGGAGCGCAGGATTAGAGGATGCCCGGCTGGTGTCCACTGTTTGGTGTGCAGGGAAAAGTGCCCACGTTCGGTCACAGAAGTCTTCTGCGTTGGCGATTGCTGTGGTGTGAGAGCAGAGAGGAAAACCAGGTTGGAATTTTCCCCAGAGCAGCAAAGCCAGCATTTAGAACCACCGAGTACCTTCCAGCCCGCAGGAGCTCAGCGGTGCGTGACGGGGCTGTGGCTTGTCCTTCATGCACCCGCTCGGGAAGCGTCCGTGAGCCCCGGGTGTCAGTCTTGTGCTGGGACAGCCCAAGAGGAGCAGGAAAGGGCCCTGTTGTCACCACGCAGAGGAGGACACACACACGCGCGCACACACACGTGCACACACATGCACACACAGACCACCACTATGACTCAGACAGACCAGGGCCAGACCACGAGGGACGATAGAACTCTGACCTGTGGGGCCTCTGCAGCGGCCAGCCCTGAGCAGCCAGGACGTGGCTGCCGACTACCAGCTTCCCGGGGCCAATCCCCGGGCTTCCTTTCACATTCCCCTGTGACGCATGCTTTAGCAGAGCTGTCACCCTGCTGGCAATGGGAGGGACGCCAGAGGTGGCGCTCTGACCACTGGACACACCGCCCGGCCTGGGAGATATGGAGAAAGAGAAGAAGGAAAAAGCAGGGGGAGAGGAGGAAACCTAAGCCCTAGAACGACACATCCTCTCCCACAAATGTTACGGACAGGCCACATCTTCCCTACGGTAAAATGAACTCATTCTAGCCAAACTTTGGTGCACTTGAGGCTTGTTGAACACTTGTGATGAGGATTAAATGAGAGCACACTGGTTGACATAATTTTGGAAGCGATGGGGATCGGCTGTAAATACAGACAAAGCTTCGCTTGCTCACCTGCCGCTCACCTCCTGCAATGCAGCCCCCACCCCACCCCATTCCTAAGTTTCATGGAAGACAGTTTTTCTGCAGGGAGTTGGGGGAGGTGGGGAGAGCGGGGCAGTGGAGCTCATCTTGGAGGCTTGGTAAACACTTCGATTCTGGGATCCACCCCGGAAGGTCCTGAAACGGTGGGTCTGGGCCGGGCTTGGGAATCTGCAATTTGAATCTAAGTTCTCAAGTTCCTTGAACCTCTAAGGTCTTCAAACAGCAGCTTGGCTGTCACCTGGAGCTTGTTGCCACTGCAAACGCTCAGGCCCACCCTTCACCCTATTAAACCAGAGTCTGTATTTAAACAAGATCTCCAGGTGTTTCATGTGCCCATGAGAGTTTGAGAAGCCCTGCTCTCGGTGCCTCTCGTTTAAGGAATCCAAATACCACGTGGAGCATAATAAGTAACAGCTAACGATGGACTAGGCAGTGTTTGAAGTGCTTGAGGCATAGCGATTCATAGAGGAGTCAGAGTAATCCTATGAAGTAGAGACTATTATCATCCCCATTTTGCAGATGAGAAAAGTAAGGCACAGGAAGGTGAAGTAATGTGCCAAAGTCTCAAAGCTGGCATGTGCTGAAGCCAGGATGCAAACCCAAGCTGACTGGCACCTGCCGCTCCCACGTGCCTGGTGTATTAACCTGGAAGTGGACAAGCCCTGCATCGTCCTCGCTGCCCTCCTGGCAAAGCCCAGCACCTCCCTTAAAGAAGGCATCTAGCACCTTTGCAGAAATAGCCAGAGCCGCGCTGCTGCCATACGTCCTGTGGCCAAACAGCATGTGCAAGTTGCCCCGATTCTCCAGGAAGAACATGGCCATGCAGATCTGGGCATAATTATTCCATTTTTAAACTCAACCAATTTAGAAAAAAAAAATTAGTGCAAACAAAACGACATGCTGGGGGCTCACAGGAGCCCTGCAATGAAACCAGTTCGCCCTCTCAAATCTGCTCTGAGAATTACATTCCAGAAGGTTCTGGGGTGAGATAATGGCAAAGCAGGTGCAGAGCCATTTGTACTGGCCTCCGTGCATAAGGGTTTGTCTGGACACTTTTATGTGGTCTGCCCTCTGGACCAAAACTGTTTTATAAAACAAAGCTATGTTCTCTGAACTTAAAATGTCAAAACATAACAAACACATAAAACAGGGCTGAATTGCTTCTGTGCGCCTCACGTCTGCCTGCGAATGCTCTTCTCCTTGTGACTTTGCTGGTGTTTGGCGAGTCTGTTCTCCCACCATGGCTGCAGCTGAGCTACTGGGTAGTCACATTCCCAAGCGAGACCAGCCTTAGAGTTTGCTCCATGTCTACAAAGACCAATAGCCATGGGGCTATCGAAAGTTATGAATGCCACTCTGGCCGGGCACAGTGGCTCACGCCTGTCAGCCTAGCACTTTGGGAAGCCAAGGCAGGAGGATTGCTTGAGGCCAGGAGTTTGGGACCATCCTGAGCAACATAGCAAGACCTCATCTCTACAAAAAATACAAAAATTAGCCGGGTGTAGTGGTGCACACTTGCAGTCTCAGCTACTCAAGGGGCCGAGGCAGGAGGATCCCTTGAGCCCAGGAGTTTGAGGTTACAGTGAGCTATGATGGTACCACTACACTCTAACTGGGATGACAGAGAGAGACCATGTCTATTTAAAAAAAAATGATATTAATGCCACTCCAACCAGGGAGCAGATTAATAGAAGCATCCTATGAAGAGGTCAGTCTCCCCAAGGCGTCTGGGGCACAGCCTTGAGCGCGGGTGGGCCGCTAGCCGGCTGCTCACCAGTCAGAAGACGCCATCAACGCAGATTGTAGGACAAACAAGCCTGGGAGGCAGACTGAGCAGTGGGAACTGAAAGTTTTCTGATGGATTTTTAAGGCTGTAAAGACTTCAGGACTTTGGAAGATTTCCTCTCCCCCCCCCAATTCCATGAAACAGAAAAGACGAGGGCAAAAAAAGGAGATGTCACCCATGTGGCTAGGGACAGAACGGACGGAGTCCCAAGGCCAGAGAAAGGATCGCCCATTTGATCCAAAAGGATTATGTGTCTGTACGTATCAGCAGAGAGCAGGCTCCCTTCCAAGAAGCGGAGAGAGACAAATCGGGCCTCCGAGCAGCTCCTGGGCAACCCACAGAGGCCGAAATCCGTTTGTCCTGGGTCTGGCAAAAGCCGCGGCCGGCGGGCCAGCCAAAGACACGGCCAGGGCATCACTCTTAGGGACGGGCCTCAGAAAGTCTGACCAAGCTCCAGAAGAATTTTTAATAAAAGATAGCTCGTTGCAGCAGTATTTATAATAGCAACAAAAACTCGGATGGTCCTCAGGAGATAGGCGAGACACATCCGTATATATCCACACGGTGAAAATTAGATTTCAAAGAATGTCTAACTTAGGAAAATATTTATTACATGAAGTGGGGGGGAAAAAAGCAGGACCCACCGCACAAAACTGATTTTTCTGTGCCAATATTAACATATTTTTAAGATTAAAAAAATGAAAGAATAATCACCAAATGTTAAAACCAAGCATAACACCAAAATGTTAAAAGTACTTATCTTTGAATGGTAGAAATGTGGGTTGATTTTATTTTCTTCCTCGCATCTGTCTGCATTTTCTAATTTTCTATAATGTACAAGTTTTCTTATCAAAATGTTTGTGCCACCATAATGTTCTGAAATTTAAAAAAGGCAGAGAAAAAAAGGAAAAAGTATAATTTATAAATAAAAAATATGTTGCTGATGTTTATGAATAAATACACTATAACATAATATATAATGACATGTAATGACAGTTGCCATTTATTGAGAGCTTAGTATGTACTTTAGATAATTTTATAGTTACAACAACCACAAGAGACAGGTGCTACTGTTATCTCCATTTACTTATAAGGAAATGGAACCTTCCAGAGGTTAAATGTCTTGCCTGCAGCTTGGTTACCACTAAGGGACAGAGCTGGGTTCCAAGGAGGACACATCTGGCGCCAAAGTCCATGCTGTCGACCCTGAAGTAGAACCAAAAAGTGAGGTCCCAGGTAGGGTTACCAGATAAACTATGGGACACCCAGGTAAATGTGAATTTCAGATACATAACAACGTTTTTAGTATATCCCGTGCAACAGTATTCATTGTGCATCTAAATTTCTAATTTACCTGGGCATCCTGTTCGTCTGTTGTTTGTTTTTCTCAGGGAAATGACTTCCGTTTGCGAATGCTGTGGGAGAGCCTGGAAAGCAACGCAGCCATCCGGGAGTTCTAGGAAAAGTCAGGGCAGGCCCCAGAGCTCTTCCAACAAGACCTGGGAACAGCCTCAGGCAGGCCCAGGGAACACTCCTGTATGTCTCGGGTTCCCTTTTGGTGCACCCTACTATGAAAGAGAGTGAGCCTTCGCTGACCGACAGGGTAGATGGCTGGACCAGGCAGCCCCGTGAAAGCGAAGGGCGCCTGTGACTGGTAACCCCGCCCAGCGATACTGCTGAGCACCGAGAAGCCACGCTGGGGCGTGCCCACACCGGGTGCTAACAGATTTCTTAGCGTCTTCTGCGGAGTTACTTGCCGGGCTGTGCTGTCGACGGTCAGGGTAAGAAGTGACACGCAGACCCGAATCCCTGCCATTGCACAGTCCACATTCTTCCAGTTACCTAGCTGTCACCTCACTCCATCGGGACAACCACGCAGTCTTTCAAACCCCAACTTGGACGGGTCATTCTCATCCAGGCTGTCAATTAGGATCAGTCGGGGAGTTTAAAAAAAACACTGAAACCTGGGCCCACTCCCTGAAAGTCTGGTTGATTTGGCTGGGGGCGGGTATAGGTATTTTACAACAGCTCCCGGGTAATTCTGAGCCCAGGTGAGGGTGAAGCATCGTGCGCCGGACCGACCACAATAAACCAAGTGCTGGCAGCACCCAGGACAGGGAAGGATGTCACATTCATCTGTCAAACTGAAATACCAAGGCAAACCTCGCTAGATTGCAAAAAGGATTAGGCAATATCATCGCAGAGCACGCCCTGCACGGAAAATACTTGGCCGGTGCTATTTCTTTCCTAGAATCAAACACACAGGCTGACACTTACTGAGCTTTCCTTTTTACCCAGACCTAGGTTATCTCATTTAGCCCTAAAAGTAGTTCTGTAAGGCAGAGATCATCATTGTCCCCAAGATGAGAGGACTGAGTCAAAGAAAGATGGCCTCTTTCTTAAGGTCGCCAGCTAGTAGTGGTGGAGCCGGGACTTGAACCCAGGCCCTAGTGACTCCAGACCCGTGCGCTTCCAATCCCTTCTGTCCGCTTCTGCAGATCGCAACCCACCCGGGAAACAGCGCCCGTCCTTTCTGGGCTCTTCAGCCCTCAGACAGACGAGCACTCCTTCATCCAATCATTTGCTCTTTCTCCCGCTAAACAAACATCCACTGAGCACCCACTGAGCGCCAGACACGTGCTGGACACTGGACATAAACACCAGGGAGTCTTGGAGTTTGCCATTCCGGGGAATAAACAAGCCAAGAATAAGCAAACGCACAAATGGCAGCAGCCACTCTGAAGGGCGCAGAGAGCTTTAACCCAGCCCCGAGCACTGGAAGCTACTGCCCGGTTCCAGGCAGAGGTTGGTGCGACCAGCTCTGTTTTCTGGCTGCTGTGTGGAGGACAGACTGGCTGCGGGATGAGGGTGGAGGCAGGAAGGCCAGGGAGGAGGCTAAGGGGGGAATCCAGGTAAGACAGGGAGGGGCCTGACCAGCGTGCGATGGCCTGAAGTTGGGACATCTTCCAGGGAAGACACTAGCTGCCAACTGGACGGGAGGTCGTTACCACTGGCTTTGGCCCTGAGAACGCCCTGCAGTGTTTGCACCGTGACTTGTTTCACCACTGTGTATGTTGCCTCCAAAATAATGTTCCAAATATCTCACAGTTGGTGCCACAGGGGGACGGACAGATCAGAACAAACAGTGATCCCAGCTTTGGGCAGCGACAATGCTGGGCTAGGGGTTAACCCTTTATTCGCTGGCTACCGATGAGGTCCAAGGGATCCCAGAGGGGGAGCAGCCCGGAGCTTTGGGATGAGACTATGAGTTGGCAGTGCTTTAATAACCAGCACTGAAAACAAATGGTGCAGACCAGCTGAGGCTGCCTCCTCACTAGATTTTGAATTTCCAGAAAGCAAGGCTAGACTCAAAGATCCATTAGCTAGAAATGAGTCGAACGAGTATGCCATCCCAAGTGACAACGCCCCTGTGAAGGCCCAGACATCCACGGGCAGCGTCCAGGTTGACATTCCAATCCTGAGTTTCCGAGATGAAAGGCGAGGAGTCCTTCGGAATCGAGTCCTGGACCTGCCAGGGCTACGTGTTCTCTGAGCCCAGGACGCAGGAAGAGAACGTGCTATTTGCACGGGATTGTGCCGGTCCTCCTCCGCCCTGGAGAGGTGCTCTGTGCTGGGGCCGGCGCCCCGGACAGGGGCTCCACTGCTGGCAGACAGTCCTGGGGAGCCTGGCCGGCCGGGCTGGGGTGGCCGAGAGAACCAGGCCACTCCTCCCAGGTTTGTCCTGCACTTTGTCACGTTCACGTTCTGACATTTGTGTGGTGGGGCGGGGGGAAGACCGTGATTGAGAACAAAGAAGCAAATAAATCAACGTCGGGGAGCACAGTAGTTCCGGTGGGCTTGTCCTTGGCACCCCCAGGTGCTCAGTTCCCACCTGCAAAATGGGAAGAATTATTCATACTTTTGCACTCTGTGTATTCAGAAGGGTATTCTGCAGGTGGGTGAGGTCATACGACAGCCACCGTTCTGATGGAGGCCTCCCTCCTCGCCACTTCCTTCCCAGATGCTGAGCTGATTAGACGGCGGGGACACGGAGACCCGGATCCCTGCCATTGCACAGTCCACATTCTTCCAGTTACCTAGCTGTCACCTCACTCCATCCTGACATCCTGGGGGCCGGGGACTCCTAATGGCACCTTACCCAGGCTAGGGGCGGATGGGCAGCTGTGGTCACACTGCTGGCGAGAGGCACATCTGGAATTGGAACCGGACCTCGCTGGCTTCCCGGTCCGAGTTCTTGGTCTGGCTCTGGACATCTCCACCACGCCCTCCCGTGGGACAGTCCACTTCACAAAGGAAGGTATCCCGTGATGTTAAACCCTGGGCAGTCTACACTGCTTAGCAATGAAGCACAGAAGGGAAGAAAGCATGAGCACTGGGCTTGGACCAGCCTGTGTTGAATCCCGTCTTTCCACTCGCCAGCTGTGTGACCTCGGGCAGAGTGTTTAACCTCTCTGGTCTCCATGCCTATGGAAGGAACAAGGATACTCTGGCTTTGAAGCCACAGAAATGAAGGATCACAGCC